>CAKALU010069462.1:2053-17264 GCA_916700995.1 Hozukius guyotensis
TCTTCTCTGAGAGCCGTCTGATCTCTCTCACTGTCGCAGGTAAGCTGACTGTCTCATTTCATAAGAACTTTACTTAATTTTGTACTTAAGGAATTTCACAAGAATTTTACTTAATTTTGTACATAAGGAATTTTCTTATTTCGTAAGAATTTTACTTAATTTTGGACTTAAGGAATTTTCTTATTTCGTAAGAATTTTACTTAATTTTGGACTTAAGGAATTTTCTAATTTCATAAGAACTTTACTTTTGAAGAAGTGATTTTAGATTTCAGGTCACTACAGTTTGTGTTTAATGGGAGATGTTGGACTTGTGATGTGATGTGATGACTGTCCATGTGTTTGATCAGATCTAAGGCCTTTTATCATCAGAGCGGTCGTCCTGCCGCTGATTCTGCTGTTGGCGAACATTGGCCTTTACTTCTACTGTAAGGTACTGATACACGTCTGTTGTTCAGACCACTGACTGACATGAAGCACTCAGTCTGTGTTTATTGAAGTGAAGAGAGAGGAATGATGCAGGAAGTCACATCTGTGTGCTGTCATGTGTCTCCAGGCCACCAGAGGGCAGAAGCCGGGCAGACGGGAGAACACTGAGCCGGTTTATTATAACCTGGGTGTTCCTGCAGCTGAAGGAGGGCCGATTGAAGAGGAAGGAGCTCAGGGAGCAGAGTAGCACCTCCAAGGAGCTCATCTCACATCCAGATGGATTTATAACACACAACCCACCAACAGCTCATTTTATATGAATGTTCCCTTTAAACAAGAAGGCTGGATTTATTCTATTACATTATATACTATATTTGTCTTACTCTCAACATGAAAACCAACAATGTGTTAGTCTTTTCATACTTTGTAACTTCCTGTCAGAACGTATGTAGCCCATTGGTTCCTACTGAAGATGTAAATCTCTAAAAACACCTCACAAACATAATTTGACATTGAAAACTAGACTTGAAAGCAGGTATACCGGAGTCCAAGCAGCCGGCGCAATTTGAAACCAAAGACACCGACAAATTGACTTTATTTTGTAATTAAGGAATTTTCTTGTTTCATAAGAATTTGACTTAATTTTATTTAATTAGAATTGTGCTTAATTTTGTAAATAGGGAGTTTACTTAATTTTGCACTTAAACAATGTACTTAATTTCTATGAGTTTTACTTACTTTTGTATTTAAGGAATTTACCAAATTTTGTACTTTGGGAATTTTCTGTTGTACATAACAAATCAACACAAATTTATAATTGAAGATTTTACTTTTACTACTTTTTTTCTAATGAAGGATTTTGCTTATTTCATAAGAATTGCACTTAATGTTGTAATCAAGGATTTCGAAAATTTTCATAATTAAGTAATGTACTTATTTTTTTAAGAATTTTACTTAATTTTGTAATTAAGGAATTTTCTTATTACATAAGAATTTTACTTAATTTTATTTCAGTAGAATTTGGATTATTTTTGTACTCAAGAATTTTGATTCATTTTGTAGTTAAGGAACTTGCTTTTTGTAATTGAGATATTTTCTTTATTTAAAAGAATTCTGCTTAATTTTGTACATAAGGAATTTACTTAATTTTGCACTTAAAGAATTTACTTAATTTCTATGAATTTTACTTACTTTTGTATTTATGGAATTTACCTAATTTTTTACAAATTTACTTAACTCATAAGAATTTTATTAATGTTGTACTTAACAAATTTACAGAAATTTGTAATTCAAGGTTTTACTTATTTTATAAGAATTTCACTTAATGTTGTAATCAAGAATTTTGCAAAAATAGGTGTCATTGAAAACTAGACTTGAAAGCAGGTATACCAGAGTCCAAGCAGTCGGCGCAATTTAAAACCAAAGACACCGACAATTTTACTTAATTTTCTACATAAGGAGTTTACTTAATTTTGTACATATGAGTTTACTTAATTTTGCACTTAAAAATGTACTTAATTTCTATGAATTTTACTTACTTTTGTATTTAAGGAATTTACCGAATTTTGTACTTTGGGAATTTTCTTAATGTTGTACTTAACAAATTTACAAATAAGCTGGAATAATTATTGACTGATTAATGCAACAGGTTGCTTTATATACATAGCGTAGGTAGATATGTACAGTAAATTCATGTATACATGTCAGTATACAGTATATAAAGAACAGTGGTTTAGCTGTATTTATTTTTTATTTATTTATTAATTTATGTGACAGGGACAATACATGTAGGCATTGTTACACTTAATTAAAGTGCAACCGATGCAATGTACAGTATATAGGACTTCTATAGCCGTAGCTAATTTGCAGACCATGTCCCTGGTAAGGCTTTTAAGAAAAAAATAAAAATACATAATACCACATAATACATAAAATCACATTATACAACATTGTACATTACAATCAATTTAGATATGTTTGTTCCCAATCAATAACCAGTGATCGAAGGTTTGGTTTAATTTCAGCCAATGTTTCACCTTTTCATTAAACGTTTTCATGTCAGGTTGTATTTTTATTTCCGTTGGTTAGGCATTCCAAAAATGTATTCCTTTTACTGAAAAAGATGACTGACCGAAGGTTGTTTTGCGCTGTGCCACTCTGCAGTTACCATTTGTTGATCCCCTAGTGGCTATTCTATTGGTATTCATTGTTGTGACATATGGACAGCTGGGACGAGATTGTTCACACATTTAAAAATCAATTTGATAAAAGAAAACATGATAAAACTATCAAAACTGAGCAGCTTATACTTTTTCAGAATTATACAGTGGTGCCATTTCATTTGTCTTTGATCCATTATATTCATTGCTTGTTTATATAGCGATGCAACAGGTTTGACAGTTGACTGTGAAGCCTGGCTCCATACAGTAACACAATAAGACAAGTGTGAAAATATCATGGCATGCATAAACAGTTGAGCTTCCGTAAGGGGTATGTATTGTATCATTATCTTTACTGCCTTGCATAACTTTTTAACATGTTTATCAAATTTGAGTTGTGACACCTAGAAATTTAAAATCACTGACTTCCTTTATTAACTCAATTTTTGATTGTAAGCTTATTTTGTGCTTTCCTTCTAATGGATAAACACATTGACACAGTCTTCTTAAGATTCAAGGTTAAATGGATATTTTTGAGCCATTGTGATACACCCTCCATTTCATTAGTTAATGTCTCTGCTTCTACACAAGTGGTTTTAGCTGACATGTAAATGACTGTCATCAGCGTACATTTGACATCCAGCTGTTTTGCAGCATGATGGCAAGTCATTTATATTTAGGCTGAAAAGCAGCGGGCCCATGATTGAGCCTTGTGGAATACCCATTCTGGATTGTTGGGGGATTGAATATTTGTCATTAACTTTAACACATTGCTCTCTACATTCAAGATATGATGCAAACCAGCTTGTTGCTTGCTCTGAAAAATTAAAGGTGCTAAGTTTGTTTAGAAGTATGTTGTGGTTCAGGGTATCAAAGGCCTTTTTAAAGGTCTTAAAAAACATACTATACTCTGATTTTTTTTCGACATACTATACTATGAGTTTTTGTTTTTTTTTACTTACTATACGATGAATTGTTTTTGACATACTATACTATGACTTTTTTTCACATTTTATTTTTTTCGATATACTATACTAATTAGACTATACTAACCTGGGGTCACAGTTGGAACTCACTGTATGTCAAGTTGTTCATGTTTACTAATATTTTTTGGACTTTCTTAGACATTAGGGATAACATGTATGAATTTTGGAAATGGGCGTTTAAACCTAATGTTGTAATTCCCTTCTTTGACCATTTGAGGGCAGTACACGCTCATCACAACCGTTCACTTCACCAGCCACAATAAACACCGAAATACTTTTGCTTCCACTTTCAAAGTAAAACAATTCAAATATACAGCGGCGATTCCCGATATGCTGTCCACGCCAGCTGGGGATGGACTGAACATTCACAATAAAAGCACGGACATGTTTTATTAGAATAAATGTATTGTCAGTTTGTTCTAGATAAAAGACAATAATTCCAATTGAGTGGCTTTATAGCAGCTGATATAATAGTCTGTAGAGGGACAGCAGCATACAGTCATCTATTGATAAATGTGTAGTGCATCCAAGTGTTTTGACAGACCAAGAGTAGTTCCATTTTTCAATGATGGGACATGAGCCTGTAGAATTATATAATACACTTTATCTGTGGATGAAGTCTGGAAATGTCATTCATTTTTATTCTAATTAACCACTGGCGTGTATATGAAAGGTAAAAATACTACTTTTAACTGGATAAAATACCAACATAATGGGACAATAATTTAAAACACTGAATCTACACCCGGTTGCCAGTGTATTAGGTACACTTAGTTAAGACTAATGCAGCCTTAATACAACAGTCCTGCAATAAATCCTTCCTTCACGAACCATTATAACAGCTGACACCTCTCTAAAACAGTATGAACAAAAACTGAACATTAGAACCTTCGTGAAGGTAGGATTTATTACAGGACTGACTGTTTTATTAGACTGCATTAGTTTGCACAGGCTCATGTCCCAACATTGAAAAATGGAACTACTCTTGGTTTGTTTCAGTATTTCAAAAAAAGTCATAGTATAGTATGTTGAAAAAATAAAAGAAAGTCATAGTATGATAGGTCAAAAAAAATCATAATATAGTGTGTTGACAAAAAAAAGTCACAGTAAAGTATTTAAAAAAGTCATAGTATAGTATGTCGAAAATAATCAGAGTATAGTATGTCGAAAATTAGTCATAGCATAGTATTTTGAAAAAAATAAAAAAAGTCATAATATGGTCTGTCAAAAAAAGTCATAGTATAGTATGTTGAAAAAAATTAAAAAAAGTGAATGGTATGTCAAAAAAAGTCATAGTATAGCATGTCGAAAAAATAAAAAAGATATAGTATAGTATGTAGAAGAAAGTCATAGTATAGTGTGTCAAAATTAGTCATACTATAGTATGTCAAAGAAAATAAAAGAAAGTCATAGTATGGTATGTCAAAAAAAAAGTCATTAAGATAAGATAATATAAGATATTCCTTTATTAGTCCCGCAGTGGGGAAATTTGCAGTGTACAGCAGCAAAGGGGATAGTGCAAAAAACAAGAAGCATCAGCTAACAGTAAAAAAAAGAGCTAAACAAAGTGTAACAAAATATGAACCATTTAAATAGAAGGAAGTATAAAAATAGGAGCAGTATATGCAGTATTGACAATAAACAGACTATTAAAAAATTGCACAACTGGAAAATGATATTGCACAGTGAGAATGAAATGAAATTCCACCTGAAAATATTGCACAGTATGAATTACACCTGAGTAGAAATGATATTGCACAGTCAGTATACAGTATAGTGCACTTATTGTCAGTATTTGGTGTGTAAGTGTAAGTGGTCTACTGGGAGCAGTGCTGGTTGTGGAGTCTGACAGCTGCAGGAAGGAAGGACCTGCGATAGCGCTCCTTCACACACTTTGGGTGGAGCAGCCTGTCGCTGAAGGAGCTCTCCAGTGCTGAGATGGTGTCCTGCATGGGGTGGGAGTCATTCTCCATCATGGATGACAGCTTAGCCATCATCCTCCTCTCTCCCAGCACCTCCACTGTGTCGAGAGGGCATCCCAGGACCGAGCTGGCCTTCCTGATTACTCTGTAGAGTCTCTTCCTGTCCGCAGCTGAGATGCTGCTGCCCCAGCAGACCACAGTGTCATAGAAGCATTGCATAGTATTTTCGAAAAAAAGTCATCGTATAGTATGTCGATAAAATAAAAAAACTCATAGTATAGTATGTCAATAAAATAAAAAAGTCATAGTATAGTATGTCGAAAAAAAGTCATCGTATAGTATGTCGATAAAATAAAAAAACTCATAGTATAGTGTGTCAAAAAAAAGTCATCGTATAGTATGTCGATAAAATAAAAAAACTCATAGTATAGTGTGTCGAAAAAAGTCATTGTACAGTATGTTGAAAAAAATAAAAAAGTCATAGTAAAGTATTTAAAAAAGTCATAGAATAGTATGTCGAAAAAAGTCATAGTATAGTATGTCAAAAAATAAAAAAGATATAGGGTAGTATGTCGCAAAAGGTCATAGTATAGTTTGTCAAAAATTAGTCATACTATAGTATGTCAAAAAAAATAAAAGAAATTCATAGTATGGTATGTCAAAAAAGTCATAGAATAGTATGTTGATAAAATAAAAAGTCATAGTATAGTATGTCGAAAAAAATAAAAAAAAGTCATTGCATAGTATTTAAAAAAAAGTCATAGTATAGTTTGTCGAAAATTAGTCATACTAAAGCATGTAAAAAAATAAATAAAAAAAGTCATAGTATAGTATAGTATGTCGAAAAAATTAAAAAAACTCATTGCATAGTATTTCAAAAAAATAAAAGAAAGTCATAGTATGGTATGTCAAAAAAGTCATAGTATAGTATGTTGATAAAATAAAAAGTCATAGTATAGTATGTCGAAAAAAAATCTGAGTATAGTATGTGTTTTTAGACCTTTAAAAAGGCCTTTGATAACCTGAACCACAACATACTTCTGAACAAACTTAGTACCTTTAATTTTTCAGAGCAAGCAACTAGCTGGTTTGCATCATATCTTGAATGTAGAGAGCAACGTATTAAAGATAATGACAAATATTCAATCCCCCAACAATCCAGAATGGGTATTCCACAAGGCTCAATCTTGGGCATGCTGCTTTTCAGCCTAAATAAACTGGAAAAACAAAGTTCGGAAACTTGTGTTTGGTCGATTATTTCTCTGTTGTTACAATGCTAATTGGCATTGTATTTTACATCGTTGGAAAGCCTGTTTATTTAACTTCGCAATGATGTCCAACTTGTAAGGATCATGCATTTGTGGGATGAGCAGCACAGCTGATTATGTGGGTAGCGCCCAAGAAAAATTTGCCAAAGTGCTCCGTCAATGGTAAACAGTGTATTCTCCTGTTGGTATTGACTCTTGTTTTGAGTTGTTTGGTGGATTGGATGATTGAACTCTTTATCAGTAACAAGGAACAAACAAGACATATTGGCAATTTTACACTTTATTCATTTAATACACCGTCAGGAGCCTCAGTAGCGGTGGAAGATCCATACGCAGCCACAACAGCCTGGCACCTCCTCCTCATGCTGGTCACCAACCTGGTCAAACGTCGCTGTGGGATGGCGTTCCATTCCTCAACCAGGATTCGTTGCAGGTCAGCCAGCGTGGTTGTGTTGGTCACTCTAACACATACAAGCTGATCCCACAAGTGTTGAATTGGGTTGAGGTCTGGACTCTTGGCAGGCCGTTCCATTCTCTCTACTCCCACACTGTGGAGGTAGTCTGTGATAACCCTGGCTCTGTGGGGGCGAGCGTTGTCATCTTGGAGGATGAACTTAGGTCCCAGATTGTGGAGATATGGGATCGCCACTGGCTGCAGAATCTCATCCCGATATCTCACTGCATTGAGATGGCCTTCAATGATGACAAGCCTTGTTTTGCCAGTGAGGGAGATGCCGCCCCACACCATTACACTGCCCCCACCAAAAGCTGTTACTCCATCGGTGCAACAATCAGCATAGCGTTCTCCACGTCGTCTCCATACTTTGACCCTGCCATCCAACTTTGGCAGACAGAACCTGGACTCATCACTGAACATGACATTCCCCCACATGTTCAGGTTCCATTGTCTGTTTTGTCGACACCAGCGCAAACTGGCCTGACGGTGAAGGGCAGTCATTGCAGGCTTCCTGGTAGCCTTATGAGAATACACTGTTTACCATTGGCAGAGCATTTTGGCAAATTTTTCTTTGGCGCTACCCACCTAATCAGCTGTGCTGCTCATCCCACAAATGTATGATCCTTAAAAGTTGGACATCATTGTGAAGGTAAATAAACAGGCTTTCCAACGATGTAAAATACAATGACCATTAGCATTGTAACAACAGAGAAATAATCGACCAAACACAAGTTTCCGAATCTTTTTTTCCCAGTTTATTTTACCGGAAATAGTATGCAATTCGCGTACTATTGGTTTTATACTAAGGTTTCGGACCTACTAAAATATCTCACATACTGTTTTAGCGTACTAAATAGCTTATTAGTATGAAATTTTGGACGCAACCACAAACTGTGATTTCACTAATGAGGTCACAGTTAATGTGACATGATCATTTATGATCTCACAGAGGCATCATTCCATGATGTCACTGAGGATGTCACCGGAATGTTTGTTTAGTCTGAATGACAGAGATCATTGACTTCATCAGAGGAACTATGAATACTACTATGTTAATGTTAATTAAAAAAATCTAAATACAGTAAAATATACTACCTAAAAAAAAACACTGAGGAAAATGAATAGCATTAATGCTTAATGCATTAATGCTTACCGTTCATGTTCATGAATACTACTATGTGAATGTTAATTAAAAAAAGCTAAATAAAGCAAAATATATACCAAAAAAATGTTCAGCGTTGCATTCACATAGTAGTATTCATGAACATGAAGGGTAACTTCATGTTCATGAATACTACTATGTGAATGTTAATTAAAAAAATCTAAATAAAGCAAAATATACTACCTAAAAAAAAACACTAACACAAACCAATAGCATTAATGCTAAATGCATTAATGCTTACGCTTCATGTTTTTTAATGGCGTTGCCTAGCGTCTGCGTCGGGCAACCCTCCGTCTGCGGTACCTCCGTCTGCGGACACCGGTGGCCCTGCGAGGTCTCCGCCTTCTGCGGACACTGGTGGACTTGCGTCCCCGTCTGCGAGTGGCCCTTCTGCGTGCGCGTGGCATTGTCAAAAAACACTTAGTTTTTGATCTGTGATTGATGGGCGTAAAGGGGGTTCTATAAGTAAACTTTCGACGACGTTCCGTGATGTCACTTGTGATGTCACAGTTTATGTGACATCGTTTATGACATCACAATGGCAACATTCCTTCATGTCACTAATGATGTCACAGAAGAGTTAGTTTAATCTGATTGTCAAGACTTTCTGGCAATTGTACTGTCCCATGTGTCTACTACTACTCTGTCAATCTCTGTGAGAAAACCTTGACTTCATTGGAGGAACTATGACTACTACTATGTTGATGTTAATTTGAAAAAACTAAATACGGTCAAATTTATTTAACTGTTCTATGCCTTAAAGGTCCCATATTATAAAAAGTGAGATGTTCAGGTATTTTTTATTATAAAGCAGGTTTAAGTGCTATATAAATAATATGAAAGTAGTGAAATGCTCAATCCACAGAGAAATACACACAGCCCTTATTCACAAACTGTGCCTTTAAACGAGCCATCAGGATTACTGTACATTTGTGATGTCACAAATCTACGATATATAGAACATTTAAACGTAAATGTGTCCCAGTTTATGTCCAGTTGCAGTTTATGTGAATGACATCAGCTGACAGAAAGTAAACATGGAGCTAAACTGTTGCCTAGCAACAAAATTCTGCTGCAGTTCCATTGAAATGCACTAAAACGGAGCGTTTCAGACAGAGGGTGAATACAGGCATATTCAGGCAGACAGCATGAGGAAAATAAAGTTTTTTTTTAACATTACAGCATGTAAACATATGGGACCTTTAATAAAATGAAGGGCAGCGTCATTTTGATGCTTGGGCTACATGTTTATTGGCATTGCCTAGCGTCTGCGTCGGACAATTCTATGGCAAGCTGTTTTAACATTTAAAGCTAAGCTTGACTTTCTGGAATTAACATTAGAGATATCCACAATTGCATTTTGATTAGTCGTAATGACATTAGAGTGGAAAAGAATGCTGTCATATAGTGGCACAGAATATCACAAGTGCTGATCAAATGCTTTGATATAGAGTGGAATACAATAGCATCATAAAGAGCGTAATAGAATGCTGTCATATAGAGCAGAATAGACATTCCTGTGACATCATCATTAATGATCTCACAAAGGCAACATTCCATAATCTCACCGACGAAGTCAGTCTATGTGACGTCATCATTAATGATCTCACAGAGGCAACATTCTATGATGTCAATGACAATGTTGCAGTTTATGTAACATTATCATTTATGATGTCACAAAGGCAACATTCCATGATCTCACTGACGATGTTACAGGAATGTTAGTTTAGTCTGAATGACAGAAATCATTGACTTCATCAGAGGAACTATGACTCCTACTATGTTGATGTTAATTTAAAAAAAAAAAAAATAAATAGAGTAGAACTTATGTAAGTGTTGTACAACCTAAAAAAAAGAAAGGAAATGCTATTTAATGCTCACCCTGCATGTTTATTGGCGTTGCCTAGCGTCTGCGTCCGGCAACCCTCCGTCTGCTGACAGTGGAGGACTTGCAAGTTCTCCGTCTGCTGACAGTGGAGGACTTGCGAGTTCTCCGTCTGCGGACAGCGGAGGACTTGCGAGTTCTCCGTCTGCGGACAGCTGAGGGCTTGCGAGGTCTCCGCTTGCGGCGGACATTGGAGGACTTGCGTCCCTGTCTGCGAGCGGAGCAAGTGGCCTGTCTGCGTGTGCGTGGCATCGTCAAAAAACTGTTGTTTTCTGTTCAGGTAATACCTGATTGATTGGCGTCACGGGGGTTACGCCCGAAAGTTTACTTATAGAACATAAGTAAACTTTCGACGACGTTCCATGAATGAAGTGAATACAGTCATATCCAGGCAGACAGCATGAGGAAAATAAAGGCTTTTTTTAACATTACAGCATGTAAACATATGGGATCTTTAGAAAAAATTAAGGGCACCGTCATTCTGATGCTTGGGCTACATGTTTATTGGCATTGCCTAGCGTCTGCGTCGGAAAATTCTCCCACGTCTGCAGACAGCAAAGGATTGTCAAAATACACACAGGCTTTGTCCGAAATTGCATCAATGCACTACATACTCAATAGGTGTACGATAGTACGATAGTAAGTGCAACATACTTTTGTGCGAATAAACAGTAGTATCTATCTTTTTTCGGACACACTGAGAAGTAATTTACATTAATTCCCCCTTGTCGGTTGGAGACGCATAACCATGGTAACCGATGCCAACCTCATGTGACCAAAACAACGGTTTGTGAGATGCAAAGTCTGAATTAATTTAAAATATTTATCAAACTGAGGAAAGTGAAATCCTATATTTACAGTTAAATGGATGTGTTATTGATGTTACAGAGCTGTCTCTCGACGTCTATTATGAACGTTGTCTTCACTACTGCATTGCATTGTGGGATATTTATGCCACTGTAATGTTCAGCGTTGCATACTGTAATACATTTTATTTTACCGGAAATAGTATGCAATTCGCTTACTATTGGTTTTATACTTCAAATTTTCTAACCTTTTTACAGAGACCGGATATATGTAAATATTATGAAGAAAAAGATATTGAAATGTTATGTCAAAGTTTAACACATTCCGTTTCACCCAAAATATTTTCTATTTTTCATCTCAATGTGAGGAGCTTATCTAAGAATTATGATAATTTGACCCAGTATCTCTCATGCCTGGATCATAAATTTTCAGTTGTAGCTTTATCTGAAACATGGCTTAAGGAATCTGTGGTTTCATTATATGAACTTCCTGATTACAAAGCCATTCATTTGACAAGGGGAATGACAACTGGAGGAGGTGTATCTCTTTTCATCAACAATAGTTATCAATTTATCAACAGAGCTGATCTTGGGACTTTTGAATCTAATGTGGCAGAATCTGTTTTTATTGAAATCACTTCATGCCTTTCACTTGGGGGAAGAAATGTAATTATTGGAGGTATTTACCGACCACCCAATACAAATATTGATCTTTTTAATGAACAGCTATCGGATGTTCTTGAACTTATATCAAAAGAGGGTAAAGTTTGTTATCTCTCAGGAGATTTTAATATCAATCTGTTCAAGGAAGAGAATCATCCACAAACTGCAACATTTCTTAACAATATGTATTCAAATTATTTTTACCCCTTAATTCATATGGCAACTAGGATCTCGGACACATCTGCGGCTCTCATTGATAATATTTTTACAAACTTCTTTGATTGGGATTCCAAAAGCGGTGTACTGTATACTGATATCTCTGATCATTTGCCTATTTTTAGTGTGGCTCATAAAAATCATGAAACAAATAAATTGTCTTTTAATAATAATTACCACAGACTATACACCAAGAAAAATATGGACAATTTCAAGTCTAAGATAGCAAACATCTCATGGGAAAATGTTTTTAATGAGAAAGATCCCAAATTAGCCTATTTGAATTTTATTAATTTATTTGGTAGTCTATTTAACCAGTGCTTTCCACTTAAAAAGACAAGAAAAAAGATGAATGATGATTTTCATAAACCGTGGTTTACTTCAGAAAAAAAATAAGCTATACAAAAAATACATTTTAAATCCAACTCCTCTAAATTTAAAAGAATATAAAACATATAAAAATAACTTTGTGCATATGTTACGTTCAGCAAAAAATATATATTTCTCAAAGAAATTTAAAGAATCAACAAATAATATAAAATCTACATGGAATGTTATAAATCAACTACTAAATAAAAAAAAGAAAACATCACCAGGCCCTGCTTCTCAGTTTCAAAATGGAGATAAAATATTAATGATCCATACGAAATTTCATGTGGCTTTAATAATTGTTTTGCAAACGTGGGTGCTTCTCTCTCTAAGACAATTGATAAGACTTTGGGTTGTCCTTTAGATTTTGCAGAACAACAATATCCATGTAAATTACAATTTGAGCTGCCACAACTAAATGAAGTAAGGGATATCATTAAAAATCTAAAAAACACCTCTGCTGGCCATGACGAAATTAGTAGTTCATAAGTAAAAGAGGTATCTAATTACATATTGGAACCTCTCACTCATATTTTAAGTCAATCTATGGAAACTGGTATTGTTCCCAGGGATCTTAAAAAAGCAAAAATTATACCTTTATTTAAAACTGGTGATCCATGTAGCTTTACAAACTACCGCCCTATATCTATCTTACCTTTCTTATCAAAAATTTTGGAAAAATTAATTTACACCAGAATTCTAAAGCATTTAAATGATAATAAAATCTTATATGAGCATCAATATGGATTTAGAAAGGGACATTCAACCTATATGGTGCTTTTACAACTCGTAGATAAAATACAGGCAGCTACAAATGATAACAAATTTGCAGTTGGTATTTTTTTAGATCTCTCTGAAGCTTTCGACACCGTTAATCATGACATTTTGTTAGCCAAATTAAAACACTATGGTTTCCAAGGTAATACAATAAAATGGTTAACTAGTTATATGACTGGAAGAGAGCAATATGTAATAATAAATGGTAGTGCTTCAAACTCAGTTCATATAACATGTGGTGTACCACAAGGATCTATTTTAGGACCCTTAATATTTCTAATTTACATTAATGATTTTTCACTATCTTGTAAATTTTCTTTTCCTATTTTGTTTGCTGATGATACCAACATGATTTTATCACATACTGACTTACACACTCTAATAAATAACACAAATGAGGAAATGGAGTGAGTGGCAAAATGGTTTCAACTCAATAAGCTCTCATTAAATATTAAAAAGTCCAATTTCCTAATATTTGCGAGAAGGGGCCGGAGGTATGTTAGGGATTATGCGAGAGTGTCAGTAGATGGAAAAGAAATTGCTCAAGTCTCTCACACTCGATTTTTAGTCATTTTAGTTGATGCAAAATTAAATTGGAAAAAACATATACATTTTATTTGTAATAAAACTGTGAAGTCACTAGGAATCATCAGCAAACTAAGAAGTTTCATAAATGTTTCTTGTTTATTAACCTTATATTATTCCATGATTTATCCTTATCTGATTTATGGTAATATTGTTTGGGCAAATACATACCCCTCCAATCTTCATAAACTTTATTTGTTGCAAAAACGATTTGTAGGACTAGCAACTTTGTCAAACTCTAAGGAGGCTTCTGCTCCACTGTTCAGGAAACTGAACATTCTTTCAGTTCATGACATAAATATTCATATCATATGTGTTTTTATATATAAATATATGTTCTGGCCATCTTCTTTACCATCATCGTTTAGCAACTTCTTTAAATCTAATTCTCATTCACATAATACTAGACAGGTTAATCATCTTCACCTGCCTTTTTACAAAACAAAACATGGCCAGTACTCCTTCAGATATCGTGGTGTACAAATATGGAACACCAAAATACATGTTATCAAGAGCTCGTTATCCTTAGAACATTTTAAAAGGAAAATATCATCACATTTAATTAATGATGTCCAATTATCTTTTGATATGTTTAGATATATTTTCTTTTCTTCTGTACTGTTTTTTGTATGTATTTCATTGTTTTTATTGGATTGTTTTCCACTGTTTGGTTAGCTTTTTCTGCACATTTTGTGTACTTCTTGTTGTTGTTTGACTTTTGTTGTATTTTTAAAATTATGTTAGCTTAGATTTTTCTTCCTTTTTTGTTATCGTTTTTTTTTTTCTCCTGGGGTTGGGGGAAGGTCCTTTTTATAAGCCTGTGGCTTCTTGACCTCTCCTGACACATTTCTTGTTTTGTTTTCATTGACTGGATTTTGTGAAGTTTTATATATGTCCAAAAAAAAGAAAAAAAATACTAAGGTTTCGGACCTACTAAAATATCTCACATACTGTTTTAGTGTAATAAATAGCATGTTAGTATGAAATTTTGGACGCAACCACAAACTGTGATTTCACTGATGAGGTCACAGTTAATGTGACATGATCATTTATGATGTCACAGAGGCATCATTCCATGATGTCACTGATGATGTCACCGGAATGTTTGTTTAGTATGAATGACAGAGATCATTGACTTCATCAGAGGAACTATGAATACTACTATGTTAATGTTAATTAAAAAAATCTAAATACAGTAAAATATACTACCTAAAAAAAAACACTGAGGCAAATGAAAAGCATTAATGCTTAATGCATTAATGCTTACCGTTCATGTTCATGAATACTACTATATGAACGTTGTCTTCACTACCGCATTGTATTGTGGGATATGTATGCCACCGTAATGTTCAGCGTTGCATTCACATAGTAGTATTCATGAACATGAAGGGTAACTTCATGTTCATGAATACTACTATGTGAATGTTAATCCAAAAAATCTAAATAAAGCAAAATATACTACCTAAAAAAAACCACTAACACAAACCAATAGCATTAATGCTAAATGCATTAATGCTTACGCTTCATGTT
>CAKALU010069463.1:0-76586 GCA_916700995.1 Hozukius guyotensis
GACTGGAGTAAGGTCATCTTCTCTGATGAGTCCAATTTTCAGCTTTGCCCAACACCTGGTCGTCTAATTGTTAGACGGAGACCTGGAGAGGCCTACAAGCCTCAGTGTCTCGCACCTACTGTGAAATTTGGTGGAGGATCGGTGATGATCTGGGGGTGCTTCAGCAAGGCTGGAATCGGGCAGATTTGTCTTTGTGAAGGACGCATGAATCAAGCCAAAGTACAAAGTTGTCCTGGAAGAAAACTTGCTTCCTTCTGCTCTGACAATATTCCCCAACTCTGAGGAGTGTTTTTTTCCAGCAGGACAATGCTCAATGCCACACAGCCAGGTCAGTGAAGGTGTGGATGAAGGACCCCCAGATCAGGACCCTGTCATGGCCAGCCCAATCTCCAGACCTGAATCCCATTGAAAACCTCTGGAATGTGATCAAGAGGAAGATGGATGGTCACAAGTCATCAAACAAAGCCATGATGCTTGAATTTTTGCACCAGGAGTGGCATAAAGTCACCCAACAGCAATGTGAAAGACTTGTGGAGAGCATGCCAACACGCATGAGAGCTGTGATTGTAAATCAAGGTTATTCCACCAAATATGGATTTCTGAACTCTTCCTAAGTTAAAACATTAGTATTGTGTTGTTTAAAAAATTAATATGAACTTGTTTTCTTTGCATTATTCGAGATCTGAAAACACTGCATCTTTTTTTGTTATTTTGACCAGTTGTCATTTTCTGCAAATAAATGCTCTAAATGACAATATTTGTATTTGAAATTTGGGAGAAATGTTGTCAGTAGTTTATAGAACATAACAAAATATTTAATTTTACTCAAACACATACCAATAAATAGTAAAACCAGAGAAACTGATAATTTTGAAGTGGTCTCTTCATTTTTTCCAGAGCTGTATGTCAGTGTATAATATCCCCAAAAGCATGAGCATTGATAAGCTACAAAGCAAAGTTGTAACAATGCAAATAGTGCAAATAAATAAATACTGCATGGATATACATGGACTGGATGATTATGTACATGTGGAGATGTCTATATACTGTATGTACAGTGAGTAGGATTTATATTTACAGTGACAGCTATTTACATATTACAATAACAACAGCCTCACTGTTCTGGGAAAGGCTCTCTACAAGAAGTCCACATATTTTTGGCCATATAGTGTATCATGAACACATAGTAAACTTTATTTGTACAAACTTTTGTTTCTGTTTATAAAGTGCTTACTGTAGTTATCCACTCATCACCTCTGATTTGCTTTTCCAGGAGCGCTGTGTGGACAGCTGTGCAGGGAAGCTGATTCGCTCTAACCACCGCCTGATGAGCACCTACGTGCAGCTGATGCCTCGGATGGTGCAGCGTCGGATGGAGGAGATGGAGGGCAAGGCTGCGGAAAATGCCAAGGCAGCAGAGGCCGCAGCTGCTGCTTCTGCACATGTGGAGCCTCCCGCCATAGAGGCAGCATCACCGGCATCTCAAACCGCCATCACCGTATCTCCACCCCAACAAGCACCTTCACTGTTGGATCAACCTTTTACCTCAATGACGATCGACGATGTCGGAACACAGGCCCACGGCTCAGTCTTAAAGCCAGCAGGGTTAGATATTCCATTTGAGCTCGACAAATCCGCAACAGCCACAGAAGTCAAATTATCAGCCGCAGCACCACTCACACCTGCGGTTGTGACTGCGAATCTCTCGGTGCTTAATGAAGCTGGCGATGGACCATCTTATACTGCAGGCTTTCCTCTGCCACCGATAGCTGGTGCCCAAATTGAGTCTGACTTCTCAGCGCCTGTGTTTATGCCATCTAATCCAAAGTCTTTACCAGCAGATGTGCCTGTGTCAACAGTTGCTGCACCTACAGTGTGTAAATCCATTGAGAGCCTGTCAGGTCCGGAGAGAGCCCCAGAGGTTCCCCCGCCGTCAGGCCAGTAACGAAGGCCAGTCTGGGTGTGTCTCAGGTAGTCAAACTGACTCCCACCACAAACCAAACCACATCTGATGAGTAACTCATCACTGGCAAGTCCCAAATGTGATATTCTCCATATTACTGAAAAGAAAAGTCGATGAATAGATTACATAAATTAAATACTTTTCAACGACTATTATGCATGTCATAACTTTTTTTCTGGCTACAGTCAAATATGAGCATTTGATGCTTTTCTGTTTTCATATTGCAAATTAAAAATCTTTTAGCAACTTGACGACCTCACGTAAGACTCTGTTAACTTGTGCGGATCTTGTCATAATTTTTTACATTTTTAAAACATTAATTTTGAAAATAATTTTAAATTGCTGCTTTAGTGCCATGTGATCTACCAGGAAAATAAGATGAAGTCCTATGGTAAGAAGCATGGTGGTCAAGCATGTCATCTCATGATAAGAATATCAATTATTTATATTATATAGTAATATCTGACTGTATTGCAAAGTGTCAGAAATAACAAACAAGTATGCAGACATTAAAATCTGTACATGTTTGTGATAAGAGGCAAAAGTTGTAACAGTGTATATGAGTGTAGTATGTGTGTGCAATGTCAGTTGAAAAATGATTTTAGTGATGGCTGTGATATTACCATTCAAAGCTAAACCAAGGTTCATTGTCCAGCCTGCAGCCTGGATTCTGGAGGCCTGATCATATTTGAACTTCAGTCTGGACTTTCAGCATCAATCTGACACCCTGAACACATTCAGTCCTGATAGTTGTTTGAAAGGTGACACAGTAAATGCAGAAATTAGATCATCTTCAGTAATAAAAATCATGGTATATATTATGTTTGTCATGTTCTTTAATTTAAGTGTTCCACTGAAAAATTTAAAGGCCCTCCTGCTGCCGGATATCCTAACGCAGCAGTGTTTTGGGGCGTATGCCACATGCTCTCACTGTTGTGGGTGTAAATCCAGTTCATGACCTTCGTCGCGTATCATCACCCCTCTCTCTCCTCCCATAATTTCCTGTCTTTGCACTAAACACGTTATGTACTCTCTAATCCAGGAGCAAAGCCAAGATAAGCGATCTTAAAACATCATTCCCGGTGGCTTCATTTCTCAACCACATTTGTTAGTGACATTCTTCAGTATAACGGTGAACAGCAGCTGTGACAGTTAAGGATGGTAGAAGAAATTCTTTAGGCTAAGTATGGAACAAGGTTCGTTCAAGCCACTGATGTTCCAGTTTGGATAAAATGGTCAGTCCATAGTTCAACCAATTGTAAAAACGATATAAATCTAATTATATTTTAACATCCATCCATTATCTGTAACCGCTTATCCTATTCTGGGTCGCGAGCCATGCTGAGATATAGGCCGATATTAGCTCATGACAGATATATTGGTATCGGTATACATGTTGGCCAATAAGCAGCAAGAACCACCAAAGTTATGTTTACAGTAATTTAGACATAGTGACGCTATTACATAGTTTGGTTTACCAGAGGGAACTGACAAGTTTATTTTTCAACTGTATAATCTCCTGATCAGTCCACATAGGCCTTATTCACTGAAGACATTTTGACATGTCATAGTAGAGAATACACATGGTGTAAATGATCAAATGAATGACAGCCAAACTCAATAGAACAAAGTCGTTGATGTGATTAGTAACACCTGTGCTTTTGCTACTAATAGTCAAAATATCCAAATCACATGTAAAGGTGCTATTGATAATATTCAGCCACTAGATGTCACATTCTCCCACACCCGTTCCATTGCATTTACTTCACAACAAGTCGTTGCCAGGCACTTACCGTCAATCTCAGCCATTTATCCATTTTTTCCACACTAACTGACGACCCAGAGACGTGATACCAATGTCGTTTTACTATTGGCTCACAAGCCTTGTTAGAAGTGGGAACCGAACGTCAGATATTTTCCACGGACATAAAAAAACATTAATTTTGGACCCGCCAACATTTTTAAAATGATTACTTCACAATCACAATTTATTTTTCAGGAAAAGCCATACTTTTATTCGGCATCTTTCTAAAAGCTCTGTAGATGTATTTTATTTTATTTTTTTAAATATTCGTCTACATAAAAATGTTTTCAATTAGACCTTTTAAATGTAAGATATAATTATTTATTTTTTTGTATTATGGCTGAGATGTTATGTTTTGTTATGCTATGTTTGGAAAAAAAAAGGAATAAAAATAATTTTCCCAAAAAAATAAAATAAATGAAATAAAATTATTAATATATCTAATTTTTATAAAGTGCCTCCATCCCTTCACCACCTTCACCTGACCTTTTTGACCCCCCCGTACGTGTAGTTGTGCCGCTGTATGCAGCATCACTGCATAGCCTCCAGCAGGAGGCGCTGCTGCTCATTGTCCCGGGACATCAAGCTGCCAGTAGCAGAGCTCCTCTCACCAGTAGCCCACATCCACCCGGAGGAGCTAGCGGGGCGTGGACTCGGACGCAGACTGAGACTATTCTCTGCTGCTCTACAATCTGAGGAGACGACCGACTTTCTGGGAAAAAAAAAGAAACTGACAAGAAATCGATCGATTCGCAGCTGGTAAGAGTTCTGAGACGTGTTTGTATGTTTTAATAGCTTTGTTTCCAATATGATTGGGGGGAAGTTTTGTTGTGGATGTCCAACTTCACTTTTGACTTTTTAACAATAGATTTCACAGTGATCCAATAGGCCAGCCTATCCGATTTCCACGGAGCAGGAGGGATAGAGCCATGGGGAGAAATGTATTTAAAGTACTTCATAATTCAATTTGGATTGACTCTGGCTGACTGTTTATGTTTCTTTAGTGCAGCAGATGAGTGTAAATGAGTATAATGACTTAAAGATTGGTCTACTATTAAAAGGATTGTTGAGTCACCTTTAAAAGACAAAATATAAAGTACAGCCAGGTTTCAGACACAATCACAGCTGATGGGATACACACATTAATTTTACATTATATCTACCTAATACAAGTCAACCTATAGGCTCAAAAGACAGTGAGTGATGTTTGTTTACCTGCTTATATCAGTCCCCTGGTATGAAAGATGTACAGTGCATGGCAAAGTCATTTGTACAAACCTTTTATATTTACTTTTGCACACTTTTTTGCAGGCTACATGTTCCTGATCTCAACAGAGACTGAAAGAGCAAACAGTCAAGCCCCAGCATAACCATGGATGACATCTTCACACAGTGTCGAGAAGGGAACTCTGTAGCTGTCCGTCTGTGGTTGGACAACACAGAGAATGACCTCAACTTGGGGTAAGCGAGCGGATAATATACTGTATCTGCATGCTCTTCACTCAGATACATAAAGCTTTGAAGATCATCTCTGGGATGTTAGCTGTAAAGTCTGTGCAAATAGCACACTGAGTACAGCCCCTCTAATGAATGGAGCTGACTTTATAGCAAAACGTACCACATTTGGTATGGTGGGCGAGTGCATACAAAGCAATCCTTGGCACATTAGAGGTGGTCAAATAGTTTCCATATTGTGCTCTCTCTCTCTCCTGCAACTCCACACACGCTGCTGAACGTCACCCAGCGTTGGTAATTCCAGTCCAGTTTTTTTTTTTCCCCTTTCTTCTTCTTCTCCTCCTTATGATGTCATCCCCAAAAACTGTGTGTGTGTGTGTGTGTGTGTGTGTGTGTGTGTGTGTGTGTGTGTGTGTTTATCCACAAACCACTTACAGGAGAGTGACCATAAGACCTGCTTTCCCATTGGTTGGATGTGAAGTTATATTTGATCAAGTCACCGAGAGCTCTATTCAGGTCAAACCCTGGGGAAAAAAAAGTAATAATCAAACATACACTGATGTCATTAATCATCAAAAACACCATCAAATACTAGAGAAGATTAAAAGTAAACAAACAAGGTACTGCAGCTAAACCAAACGGGTTGGAAGATGGGTTTGCTCACTAAATATTAAAACAACATCAGTGGAAATTAAGAGCATGTCACTCTCACCGCCAAACAAGTACATGGCTCCAGTGGAGGACAGGTAGACGCCAGCAGAACCCGTCCTGGGAGGCGTGTAGGGGTTTTCCTCACTCACGCGCCACCACTGCCCCGCCCCACTGTCATTATGAAAACCAAGCTGGCAGCTGTGACCCAGGAAGCCTGGGTTACACAGACAGCGCTCTCCTTTCTGAGACAAAAGAGAACAAGAACAGTTTAAGACCAATAATAAGTGTTTCAGTAAACACAACTTACAGATATATTTAAAACTTATTTAGGGAAGGGTGAGTGACCCATTGGTTGATTGCTTTGTGTGTGCTCATTAAACTTTCCTCATCCCTGATCTTACTTTGTCACACTGGCCATTCGCAGAACAAGCCTGGGAGCACAGAGGGGTTGTACAAGCTGGATCTCCCCAACTCTGATGGCATTGGCACTTTGATGTAGAGGCATCACAGCGGCCATGCCCGCCACAGGCTCCAGGGCACACAGAGAAGGTGTAAGTTGCATTGAAGCCCAGGAGGTTATAATTAGCATCGCTGAAGAGATGAAGCAACATCTGGAACAAGGAAATTAAATAACAAACATTAAGTGCCATAATTATAATGCCTCAGAGTTTCTTTTATCATGTCTTAATTGATTACCTTGCCAGACTTGGCTTCAATGGGTTGAGGCAGAGTGTTGCCACTCAGGCTGGCTAGGAGAGGGCTCTGGTAGGAGTCTCCATCATACACAAACAGGTAATCATAGGTACACTCTGTGTCCATGAAGGTGAAATTTAAGACAATGCGGTGACTGTTGCTTGGAGCTGGAAGATGTAAAAAGGTGGGAAATATCAGTGAGATTAAAAGGACAGTCTATTGGCTGTAAATTATTTGTTTAATCATCAATTTGTCCTGTAAACAACACAATATTTTGTCTAATTATACCTTTGATAAGCCACTCGCAGTTCCCATTGACAGAGTAATTTCCTGGTCCATCTGTGACGTAGCCTGGTGGGCCCCTCAACACCTGCCTGTGGCCCTTGCAGTCGCCTGCCTGGCACACAGTCAACTCAGCCAACAGCACAACCACCAGGATGAAGGAGACAGGGAGGGGGGAGGCCATCACTGGCACAGCCTGGATAATGGGAGGCAAAAGGTGAAAGAGAATAATTTGGTGTTGTGTCCTAACATACACATTTTAACCAAAAATATGCAGCAGCATCATGCAGCAAATGTGGACCAACCTCAACCTCACAAAGGAGCTATGGCAGCAGAAAATAGACTATTTTTTCTAAGGAGTCATGCAGCCTGGTGGCCCCACAAACAACATTCATGCGACACTTGCACTCCCCTGAAGGGTTTACACAACTCTCTTTTGGCTGCAATATTCCAGTTTAAGGCTACAGGACCCTTCAGTAAAACACAAAGCCATTCACACTGCAGAATGAGAAACAAACCTAAAGGTGGCATTTACAAGATTCAGAAGCAGCCTCTGGAAAAACATACTGATTCTGATGGAGCTTACAACTGTTAGCCTTTCTGCACAGCAGCAGTTAGCTCACTTTACCAGTGTACCAATCTCATAAACATAACAGTAACAGTTACACGAAGGTCTTCACACATTATATACAAAGAATGCTATTCACCAACACAGCAACTCTTTTCTTACAACCAACTAGCTGAAGATAAACCAACTAGTACACATTTTCACCAAAAATATGCAGCAGCATCATGCAGCAAATGTGGACCAACCTCCTAAATCTAAATTGCATCGACCACTTGATCTACCACACAAGACAAAGGAACTATGCCAGCAGAAAATAGAGTATTTTTTCTAAGGGAAATCCAAGAGTCATGTAGCCTGGTGGCCCCACAAACAACTTCATGCGACACTTGCACTGCCCTGAAGGTTTGCACAACTCTCTTTTGGCTTCAAGATTAAGCAGTTTAAGATCTACATGACCCTTCAGTAAAACACAAAGCCATCCACACTGCAGAATGGAAAACAAACCCAAAGGTGGCATTTACAAGACTCAGAAGCAGCCTCTGGAAAAAAAACTGATTCTGATGGAGCTAACAACTGTTAGCCTTTCTGCACAGCAGCAGTTAGCTCACTTAACCAGTGCACCAATCTCATAAACATAACAGTAACAGTTACACGAAGGTCTTCACACATTATAAACAAAGAATGCTATTCACCAACAAAGCACTCTTTCTTACAACCATCTAGCTGAAGATAAACCAACTAGAATATATATATATATATACACACACATATATATACACACATATATATATATACATACACACACATTTATATATATATATATATATATATATGAATGAATGAATTATCATCAATTAAATATAATCAATTAAATATAACTCCCATGTAGGCTTAATCAAATGTCTCAAGTGCAGTATTTAATATAATTGTAGATATATATATACAAGGAATGCTATTCACCAACACAGCACTCTTTCTTACAACCAACTAGCTGAAGATAAACCAATTAGTACACATTTTCACCAAAAATATGCAGCAGCATCATGCAGATGATGCAGCATCATGCAGCAGCATCATGCAGCAAATGTGGACCCACCTGTATATATATTTATATACATGAATGAATGAATTATCATCAATTAA
The DNA here is from genome assembly GCA_916700995.1 of Hozukius guyotensis. NCBI lineage: Eukaryota > Metazoa > Chordata > Actinopteri > Perciformes > Sebastidae > Hozukius > Hozukius guyotensis. The sequence goes on from CAKALU010069463.1 coordinate 8,560, forward strand.
ATATAATCAATTAAATATAATTTCCATATAGGCTTAATCAAATGTCTCAAGTACAGCATTTACTTTAATTGTAGATATATATACAAAGAATGCTATTCACCAACAGAGCACTCTTTTCTTACAACCAACTAGCTGCAGATAAACCAACTTAGTATGAGCAACAACAACAAGGAGCTTTCTGCAGGATATCACAACAAAGCTAACGTTGCTAAGCTAAGCTAAGCTAGCAGAATACCGTTAGCTGTCTAGTTTATAACGTTTATATTATCATACTCACCAGTTCCCGTCTCTTTGGCTTCATGGTAATTTACATTTTCGGCGACCCTTTTAACGCTAGCTACCACCTTATGACCAGGGGAGTGCTCGATACTGACAGCTAGCTAGCTGAGTGAGCTACTAGCTACTAGCTTGTTCGCTAAGCTAAGCTAACGGAAGCTAACGGTAGCTAGCTGGGCTAAATCCAGATGCGCAGTCAGTCAGTCAGTCAGTGGCTGCAAGATCTACCAGGAAAAAGTCCTTCTGGAGAGTAATTCATCATTATGTTATTACTGAGTTATGTTTCTAAAACTCGGCAGGAAATGCCGCCTGCTGATAATGAACCCTTTTAACGGTATCGCCCCGGTTCCTGCAGTCCATCTCGGTGGACAGATGCCCGTTGTTTTGGTTGTTGATGGCCGGCTAGCAGGCAGCAGTAACCGGTGGTTGCCAACACAAAGACAGACATGACCCACCACTGCCATCCAGCGGTGAGGAGAAACAACCTCTAAACATCTGGATATAAAAACCACACACAGACAATAAACTAGTGTGCAAAACAGGTCAAGAATTGCATATTGAATACATGGTATAACATACATCAAAGTAAGATTCACTCAACATGCTTTTGGTAATAGTTTGTTACATCAATTACCCACATGAAATCGAATATATCTATATATCTATATCTATATATGTATATATGTATAGATATAAATATATATATATGTATATATTTACATATTTATATATATATATATGATATATATATATATATATATGAATTAATGAATATATATGAATTAATGAATTATCATCAATTAAATATAATTCCCAAGTAGGCTAATATTTAATCAAATGTCTCAAGTGCAGGATTTACTTTAATTGTAATTAGCCAAAAATAACTTATATGCTTATAATAAATATATATATATATATATATATATATATATATATATGTATGAATGAATGAATGAATTATCATCAATTAAATATAATCAATTAAATATAATTCCCATGTAGGCTTAATCAAATGTCTCAAGTGCAGCATTTAATTTAATTGTAATTAGCCAAGAATAACTAATATGCTTATAATGAATGAAACAAATTCCCACCACTGCCATCCAGCGGTGAGGAGAAACAACGTTTAAACATCTGGATATAAAACCACACGAGACAATAATCTAGTGTGCAAAACGGTCAAGAATTACATATTGAATACATGGTATAACATACATCAAAGTAAGATTCACTCAACATACTTTTGGTAATAGTTTGTTACATCAATTACCCACATCAAATCGAATATATATATATATGAATGAATGAATGAATTATCATCAATTAAATATAATCAATTAAATATAATTCCCATGTAGGCTTAATCAAATGTCTCAAGTGCAGCATTTACTTTAATTGTAATTAGCCAAGAATAACTTATATGCTTATAATGAATAAAACAAAACAAATTTGATTTTAATGTATTTTATTGAACAAGTGTTTATATGGAGAAAGCAAATTCAGATTTCTGCATATACAGACTCGGAGCAGCAGCAGTAGGATATCTTATTGCCTAAAGCTGTGTCCCGATGAGCAGGACTCCTTACAGGCCACACTTTGTGGGAGGGAGTGATCAAATACAATCATCCTAAAACCAACAAACCCACAGAGATTTAGTGGACATTTTAGATCACAATATTTGAGCAGAATCAACAAAATCATATAAAGTAAGTACAACAATGAATTAAAGAGCATTTCCTAAAGGCAGTTCATTCAACTGATTCCTGATTGAACTGAAATTGTGCAAAGATAACATAACTAGCCGAAAAAGATAGTGAAGCAAGCAAATGATTAGAGCTGGATGTCACAGATTTCCTCCAGTGCAAAAATAAATCAAGAGAGACAGTTTTATTCATCTCTTCAAACTTTATCAGTATTGGCCACCAGTTATTTCTGTGTTATTTTCATCTGTCTCTCCATAATAAAGTGATAACAAAAGATAAGGCACATCTAAAACATTTGGTCTCAGTTTTTGTGATTTCCTGTACGCTGTCAGCATTCAGAAAGTCATTTCTCAGCTCCAACTTGTGCATCATGCAGCTGCAAGGCTTTTAATAAACTACATTTTTTTATGACATTTATTTTTATCACAAATAATTTATTTTTGACATTATTATTACTTGTATTTTAGGTTTCTACTAGAACATATTTACATGCTTTAATGTAAAAAAAACCAAAAAAAAAACAACTTTATTTTTCCCATACTGGCTGTGCTGCAGCACCTCTTTTCATCATCTCTCTGAAACGATCTGTTTGAGCTCCTTATCTATATTCTGATTGTCTTCCCCAATTTTATAATGTTTCATTTCTTCTCATTGGCAGATTTTAATCTTTTATTTGCTACACTGATTTGTAATTCATCCCTGTTTGAGGGCTAAAGTTTATCTTTTAGTTTTTAAAAAGATTTTTATTTGTAAAAGGCTGATTATTCTTATTTTCAATGCTACAGCTTTAGGTCAACAACCATGTTTCTGCAGTATATCAGCCCATCATGAGGTGTGTACAGCTATTTTTCCCGAAGCCATAGTCATGGGCGTACTATGGAGCCCAGGGCCAAAAATAGGAAACATCTTCTCATCAAACTCGTGTGTTAAAGTGACAAGATGCTTTGCTGTTCCCCCATCCCAAAACGACACCTCTCCCTTATCTATATTCAGCTTAATGCGGATCCTTTCAGGGCGCTGCTGCACCTGCAGCTCTGTACGCTCAGGTGTTGAGACGGTGTACACCCCTTTGCTCAGTCCTATGGACCACACGCCACGGTTCGTTGAGACCGTGAACTTCTTTTTACGGGGCACTGACTCTTTGCACACACCCACAATCCACTTGGGGTTGTCACCAACAACGACATCCCATCTGTGTTTCCCAGAGGTGTAACCTTCGGCACCCAGGACAAAGACGCAGGGATCAAAGCGCTCCGGGTTGTCAGGGGTGGTCAGCCGCTCTGTGCTTTCCTTCACACTGGACAGGTCAGCGTTCAAGGACAGCCATGGAGAGGCGGTGTTCGGGTTCAACACCACTGGATCTGCACACAGGAAGAGACAAGACGCAACTATGTTATATCGGTAACATTTGTTCGATCACATGTAATGTTTAGGGCAGCGGAGAATGTTGATATTTTTAAAAGCAAACTCAAGACCTACCTTTTTAGTCTGGCTTTTAATTGAAGTTTAAATACTTATCAGTTTAATTATTTATTGTATTTTACCTTTTTAGTCTGGCTTTTAATTTAGCTTTATTTATTTATCACTCTTATTATTTATTGTATTTTTTATATGTTGGTATACCAAGTTAAGAGTTTTTATGTATTTCTAATCCTACCTCTGGCGTTTCCTCACAGTAAATTGTTGTATTGTGAGAAGCACTTTGTGTTACATTTGATTTGTATGAAAAGTGCGCTACAAATAAAGATTGATTGATTGATTGATTGATTGATTGATTGATTGACTGATTGATTGATTGATTGATTGATTGATTGATTGATTGATTGATTGTTTATAGACTGAAGACTTGTGGTATTTTGTGCCAATATTTAGACCTATGTTTTTAGTATATCTATAAAATAATAATGGACACCAGCCAGCTCTTCAGAATTGTTTTTTTTGGTGTCCAATCAATATTAAACATATTACACTATCAAACATAAACTGGTCCAACTCGGGAAAAGACTCCCAGTCCTTAAAACCCAAGGCCATTCCCAATTCCCAGTATAATTTACTCACTATATTTGACATGAGCCTGCATCTTCTTCCAGATGTTGAAGCTCAAAGCACCGACATGCTTGCCCATGTTCAAAAGAGAGTCATCAGTGAGGTGAGGTTCTTCACGAGTCCACTGGGCTCTAAAGTAAAGATGGCAATATGTGAAGTTAACAAAGAGACATTTATAAATCCACAAAATACAGCAGAAACCTGGATGAAGCAGATCATCAGAATTAAATGACAAAAATATGTAACTGTGGAAAAATGTAAATATATGGTGAAATGTACTTCCTAATCTACTTTTCAGTGGATATTTACACATGTAGATTTAGAGATTTTATAGCGCATAATATTTGTGATTGCTACGGTGAGTTTTGCCATTACTTACTCTCGTTTTAACTTCTGGAAATTCTAAAATACAAAAGAGAGTAATTGAGATTAGTTTAATGTTTTATTAAACATCAGACACAAAACAATGTAAAGTCTTAGAAGTCTGTGGAGATGAACTGCCTTCTCTTACCCGCAGGAAGGGTAGATTCTCGTTGCCCATCTCTTTGTTCAGATTATCACTGAGCTTGTTCAAAGCGGTAATGTCCTTGTTTGTGTTTTCAATCAGCTCCTGTAAGGCAGCAATCTTCTGCTCCTCATCCACAGCCAGGGCTTTTAGACGCAGAGCTTCCTCTGTGACAAGCGCCTCGTGGAGCCTCTCAAACTCTGCCTTGATCTGCTTCTCTGCCTGCTCAGCTTGATACTGCATTAAGAGAAGATAATTGACATTATATAGTGTACATACAAGCATGAATTAAGATATGTGCAGTGTGTTATATGTCTTGTACTATCTCTTTGCGGAGGGTCTTGTTGCTTGAGTACCATGCATGCATGGATGGATGGATTACTGAACGGGCCTACTGGGCACAGGCCCACCTACACCTACAAAATGTCACTCAAAGAGACACATGCCAACCAGGAAGAGCATCAAAATGAACACAAAGAAACATAAAATGATGAAGAAACACAAAAAGACTACAAACAGACCAAAACACCTACAAAGAGATGCAAAATAGCTGCAAAAAGACACTTACAACAACTATGAAAAAGGGCAAAACAACCACCAACCACAAAGTGACTACAAAGAAACACATAGCAACCACAAAGACGCGCAAAATGACCACAGAGAGACACAAAGCAACAACATAGAGATGCAAAATGACCACAAAGAGACACAAAGCAACAACAAAGAGACACAAAATGACCACAAAGAGACACAAAGCAACAACAAAGAGACAAAAAAATGACCACAAAGAGAAACAACAAAAGAGACATAAAATGACCACAAAGAGAAATAAAGCAACAACAAAGAGACACAAAATGACCAAAAAAAGAGACACAAAACAACTACAAAGAGACACAAAATGTCTACAAACCTAAGCTAAACAACCATAAAGCCTGTGTCTGGCCCCTATGTAGGAGATTTGGTGGGACCTTTTGCACGTCTGTGCCCAGGGGCCTATTGTCTCATAATCCGCCCATGCATGCATGTATTGCAGAACACTATCTCACCTTCAATGTGTAACGGAAGAACTCCTTCCAAATATCTAGCAGTATGCATATTCTTCAATCTCTGATTTCTAGTCAATGTCAGGGGCAAATTACTTAACAGATCCCTGTGGGGAGCTCTTTTCTCCACAGAGGTCAAAGGTCAAGATCAGGTACAAATCAGCCCCAGTGGAGCTGAACAAGGGGTGTGTGGTTCAAGGACTGAAGATGTCTGAGGGCAAGGGACCAGTTTTGCAGCTTGTATAATAATAAACTAGTTTAATGATCATAAAAAGATGAATGTGATATGAACAGCGTGAGACGTGACAGTAACTTTACCTTGATGTACTCTACTGCGTTGCTGAGTTTACGTGTCATTTTCTTGTATGTTTCCACTTTCTTTTCAAAAATCTGGACTTTGAAGCGCAGTTCCTTCTGCAGGGTGGAAAAGCAGAACACGAGGTAACCAAAAGAAAACAGCGTCGTCAAAAGATGTTTTAGGCTAGTGACTGGTGTCTGTATTCCCTCAACCTGTATCCACATTGAGGACGCACCATGTTATCCTCAATGTCTTTAATTATTTTGGTGGGACAATCAGGAGTAACCATGAAAGGTGGATTTATATTATGTTTATTACTGGGGCCATATGATTATGGGAATGTGGATGAAGTGTGTAGGGAAAAGGGCGGACAGATGTAAAAAAAAAACTGTAAAAGAAAAAACACAATAGCCATAAAACTACTGAAAAACTTTGAAGTTTCGTTAGCTTAGAATGAGCCCTTCATATCTACATAGGGAGCGGGTCCTCTTCATGGAGTCCGCCATGTTGCACCGCCATGTTTCTACAGTAGCCCAGAACAGACAAACCAAACACTGGCTCCAGAGAGAGTCTTTCACATTTTTACGTTACCTGACGGCCACCGTAGTTCTCCGACACGCTTGTGAAACTGCGGTAACGTGATCCAGAGTGCAAAACTGTGGTACCACCAGCTGCCCTCTGACTTCTGTTGCTCCCGAAGTAGTGTTATTATGGTAAAGATGGCCTCTGAGTGAGGTGAACTGCGTTACCACGGTTTTGCACTCGGCGGCTCCCGTTACTGCAGCCTTGGAAAGGGAGGAGTGAGTGGAGGGGTACTCAGTTGGTTGCAATCTGCAACCACACCACTAGATTCCACCAAATCCTACACACTGTCCCTTTAATAAGTGAATGTATTACTCATAGTTTGCTTATTCAGAAGTCCCCTTTAATTTCATTTTATAACTTCTTGTTGTTGTTTAACTTTTGTTGTATTTTTAAAAATTTTCTTTTAAAAAATGTCATCCTTTTTTGTTATTGCTTTTTTTTTAATCCTGGGGTTGGGAGTCCCTTGTATAAGCTTGTGGCTTCTTGACCTCTCCTGACACATTTCTTGTTTTTTGTTTTCATTGACTGGATTTTGTGCAGTTTTATATATGTGCAAATAAATAAATAAAAAATAAATTAAATAAATATGTTTAGATATATTTTCTTTTTTTCTGTACTGTTTTTTGTATGTATGTCATTGTTTTTATTGGATTGTTTTCCACTGTTTTGGTAGGGTTTTTCTGCACATTTTGTGTACTTCTTGTTGTTGTTTAACTTTTGTTGTATTTTTAAAATTATGTTAGTTTAGTTCCTTTTTTGTTATTGTTTTTTTTTTCTCCTGGGGTTTGGTTGGAGGTCCTTTTGTATATAAGCCTGTGGCTTCTTGACCTCTCCTGACACATTTCTTGTTTGTTTTTTTCATTGACTGGATTTTGTGCAGTTTTATATATATGTGCAAATAAGTAAATAAATAAATATGTTTAGCAATATTTCCTTTTTTTCTGTACTGTTTTTTTTATGTATTTCAATGTTTTTATTGGATTGTTTTCCACTGTAAAATTATGTTAGTTTAGATCTTTCTTCCTTTTTTGTTATTGATTTTTTTTTCTCCTGTGGTTGGGGGAGGAGGTCCTTTGTATAAGCCTGTGGCTTCTTGACCTCTCCTGACACATTTCTTGTTTTGTTTTTTTCATTGACTGTATTTTGTGCAGTTTTATATATGTGCAAATAAATAAAATAAAAAAATAAAATAAAATAAATATAAGTGGTGAGAGAATACTTCACCTTACACATCGGAGCCCCCTCTCTCAGTGGCCACAGCATGTGTGTGTTGTGCAGAGTAACACAGTCCACGCACACAGGCTCCTCGTCCTTCTCACAGTACAGCTCCAGAGGCTTCAGGTGCAGACTACAGGTGAACTCATCACCTGGAGGTTTCTGGCTCGACCTCCAGTTGGACTGTTTGAGGAAGGTCTCGCACGCGTTGCTGAGCGCGCGGTTGGAGGTGGGCTCCACGCCCTCCTTCAACTTCTCCCTGCACAAGGGGCAATTCTTGTTGAACTGGAAGCTTTTCTGAAAACACTCCCGACAGAAGCTGTGGGAGCAGGGCAGCAACACGGGGTCCTGGAAGATGCCCTGACAGACTGGACAGGTGAGATCCTTCCGGAGAGGAGTCTCTTCCTCTTCCGGCATGTCTTCATCCATACTGTCAGCCATGGCTTCACGGGCCTGCTGCACTTTACTTTCGCTTTGGAGAAAACACCAAAACAGAAAACTACGCACCCACCTGGCTCTGTTGTGATGTATCAAGACTTCACCAGGTTTCTTACGCTCACAAAGAAAATATAAAATAGTATCGAGGACTTGTTTATAAAGTAGAAAACACCCTCAAAGTGCTCTATCTCACAGAGCGCGTCCAACTCGTTCCTGTTCTGTTCCTCCACCGACTCCTTTTCCTGTTTGTGTCAGAGACAGGCTGCATCAGGGTTTATACAACACCGCCCTCTACTGCATCTGGAGGTTGTAACAGAGATTATAAAATAAGATTACATCAAATAAAATAATCATTTTGTTAGTTCCACAGCAGGGGACATTTACAGGATTATTTTTATTTATTTATTTGCACATATATAAAACTTCATAAAATCCAGTCAATGAAAAAAAAGAAAAAACAAGAAGTACACAAAATGTGCAGAAAAACCTAACCAAACAGTGGAAAACAATCCAATAAAAACAATGAAATACATACAAAAAATAGTACAGAAAAAAGAAAATATATCTAAACATATTTATTTATTTGCACATATAGAAAACTTCTCAAAATCCAGTCAATGAAAAAAAACAAAACAAGAAATGTGTCAGGAGAGGTCAAGAAGCCACAGGCTAATACAAAGGACCTCCCCACCAACCCTAGGATAAAAAAAAAAACAATAACAAAAAAGGAAGAAAGATCTAAACTAACATAATTTTAAAAATACAACAAAAGTTAAACAACAACAAGAAGTACACAAAATGTGCAGAAAAAACCTAACCAAACAGTGGAAAACAATCCAATAAAAACAATAAAAAACACATACAAAAAAAAGTACAGAAAATATATCTAAACATATCAAAAGATAATTAGACATCATTAATTAAATGTGATGATAATTTCCTTTTAAAATGGACATAGGAAATATAATATAATGTGGCTATATATATTGAGCTTGGTGGGTTTCATTCAGGCGCTGTCTAGAACAGCCCAGAGAGGACCCCTTCAGTCCATCATGGCAGCGCCTTGTGGGACTTTAAACTGTGAGGACTTCTCAATGTTTCAGGTAATTTAACCACTAATTAAACCATCTGTGCTAACTTGTCAAGACATGTTAATAATCCTAATCATAACCTCTTAAAAGGTTCACACGTGGTGTTGTTTATTTCCTGTGAGAGCTGGTTAAAGAGGTTCACACTCTGTGTGTTTGCTTATAAAAGAGTTCAAGGAGCCAGACTGGATCCAGCAGGACAGAAAGCAGACAGACAGTCAGTCAGACAGACAAGACAGCAGGTTTAAAAGTCACGCTGCAGCTGTCTCTGGTTCCTGATGAACATACCCGGCCAGCATGTGATGCATAAACCTGTTGAAGTTGTTTATTTGTCTTCATCATGCCTCAAACTTGCAGCTAAACTGGCCTACTTTTATTACAAGATGAAGCTAAAAGTGGTGTCTAACATTGTGAATACCAAGAGATCAGCATACCTCAACCTCATCAGGCTTCCAACTCCACAACTCTTGTTATTAAGGGCCACAAGTAGGCAATTACTTTATGCAAGGATGTGAAAAAAATAGTTAATGTGATCAATGTTTTGCTGGGCACAGGCCAAGCTAGAAGCATATTGCAATTATGAGCAGTTGTTGTCCAAACTATTATTGCTATATATATATATATATTTTTTATACTTTATTTTTTTTCCCTTTTTTGAGGTTGTTTTCATATAGGACAGACAGACAACAGACAGACACACACACAGACAGCAGGTTTAAAAGTCACCCTGCAGCTGTCTCTGGTTCCAGATGAACAAACCCGGCCAGCATGTGATGCATAAACCTGTTGAAGTTGTTTATTTGTCTTCATCATGCCTCAAACTTGCTTTCATTTCAGCTACTTTTATTTCAAGGTGTAAAAGCTAAAATTGGTGTCTAACAATGTGACTACCAAAGGATCAGCATACTATCACCTCATCAGGCTTCCAACTCCACAACTCTTGTTATTAAGGGCCACAAGTAGGCAATTACTTTATGCAAGGATGTGAAAAAAATAGTTAATGTGATCAATGTTTTGCTGGGCACAGGCCAAGCTAGAAGCATATTGCAATTATGAGCAGTTGTTGTCCAAACTATTATTGCCTATATATATATATATATATATATATATTTATATTGGGTTTTTTTTGTGGGTTTTTCCCCCCTTTTTTTGAGGTTGTTTTCATATATGCAATTTACAGTTCGTAATTACAATAGTTTATAAACCAATTTTTTAAGTAGTTGAACTTATAGACAAACTCATTAAGTACACTAGAGAAAACAACTTCAACATTCAAAATTGAAATAAAATTAAGAAAATAAATAATAATGATAATGAGAAAAAGAAAGAATAGAATTTAATGTGCTGACTTGACTATGACTTGCCCCGAACTGCATGTGATTATCATAAAGTGGGCATGTCTGTAAAGGGGAGACTCGTGGGTACCCATAGAACACATTTTCATCGTCAGAGGTCAAGGGACCCCTTTGAAAATGGCCATGACAGTTTTTCGCCAAAATTCAGCACAAGTTTGGAGCGTTATTTCACCTCCTTCGCGACAAGCTAATATGACATGGTTGGTACCAATGTACCAAATACTTTCATATGACACCAGGATCTTCAGTCTAGCTTCAAAACTGAGCTCACTACAACCTCCGAAAGATCGATTGCGTAAAGAAATTAGTGCTGTAAAACGAATTTGCACTAACGCGTTATTACTTTGACATCCCTAATTGTGGAGACATGCTTAGTTTAGCTATTGGCCATATTTAGTTTATTTTTGTGACCTTCAAATCAACGCTTTGATGATTTTATTTGAACTGCAGCTGCTGACTGTCTCTTTGCCCCACTGTGTGTTTCTCAGGAGGTGCTGAAGGTGATGCGCACCATAGATGACCGCATCGTCCATGCCCTGAACACTACCGTGCCCACAATCTCCTTCTCAGGCAAAGTGGACGCCACACAAACATGCAAACAACTCTATGAATCTGTGAGTGATTAAAATAATGTGTCTGTTTCCAAAGTTGCCTCCCAGCTTTTTCATATCCTACTGTAGCTGTTCCACTAATAGTCTCATGCGTTCCACAGATGATGGAGGCCCATCTGACCAGAGACAAAGCTATCAAGCACTGTATCGCCCAAACATCTGAGGAGGTGGCGCAACTGCGTGAAGAGAGAGCCAAAGACAGCGAAAATCTGGCACTCATCAAACAGCTCAGAAAGGAGCAGACCAAAGTAGGTCCGGTTTCTAACTAGGGATGCACTGATCTGACTTTTTCAGTCACGATGTCAAAATGTCATTTTTCCATACAGTGAGCACCCCAAACAATATAATTTTCTCCTGAATGACTAAACAGTGGGACTAAATAATGAGAACATTTTGCAATTCAGGTGAACTGACCCTATAAACAATTTTGCAGGAGACAGAAATGGGTGTTATCATATATGTATACAACTATTCTGTCATCATACTTTGAATGAAAATAATATATAGTTTTTTCCTTCCTTGTCTCCAGTTAAAGCTTATGCAGTCAGAGCTGAATGTTGAGGAGGTTGTCAATGATAGAAGTCTGAAGGTAGGCTCACTATTATTAGTAATGTCCCATATAATCACACATAAATGCTCTGTCATTGTCTTATATGCGACTTATTGCTGTGTTCAGGTTTTCAGTGAAAGGTGCAGAATCCACTACACGCCTCCGAAGGTGAAGTGAAGTGAAGCTCCGTCTGATGATGAGCGGCGCTGCTTCACTTCGAGGTTCGAATCCAGACTGGAGCTGAAACTGTGACCTGCTGTTGAGTCTTGACTGCAAGGCTGCAGACCACCCTGACCTCTTCTCCAACCCACTTATATTCCATTGTGATTGTCGTATTGCATTATCACAGCTGTCAAACCGTCATCCGTGTGCTTCTTTGATGAGAAACATTGTACAAAACAAGTTTTTTTTAAAAAGACAATGAAATGTTTTCAAATTATGTGTGTTGTCTGTAAATCATTTTTGAAAATATCACCTTCAAAAAATGGGATTAAGAACCTGCGCTAATCTTACAGTATTTACAGAAGCCTAAGCCATATGACAATTACATTGGAAGTTTCCTTAAAGGGACTATTTGTAACTTTCAGAAATGCTTCTTAACAGCGACACCTGTGGCCGTGAAATCAACGAAAGTCAGCGTCGGACTCGTGCTTGTGCTCGCTCTAAATGGACATGAACGAGCATCGCTCAAAACAGTGAGGCGACACACGTCAGCAAAAAGCACAATATCACACTATATTTCAGCTGCTTGGCAGTAATGTTAGCTGACCAGACGAAGGTCTCTCCATGAATCAATGCTGATACTGCGTTTGCTTCTCCTGCCTCAGCGCAGGCTTCAGCAGCGGGGCTCCCCAGCGAGAAACTCGTCTCCCTCCGCCCGCAGCCGGAGAGAGCAGGAAGACACCGGCAACCGGTCGGTAACGAGACGGTAACGTTTCTCTCTGCGGAGCCCCGTTACTTCCCAAGACACGGGAAACCTCTGTTGGTCTGGAGGAGCTGCAGCATTTATTTCTGCACAAACGTCCACTGTACATTCACTAGATATTGTCAGAGCTAAACTAACTCTTCTGCAGTGTGGAGTGAGCGCGCGTTCACGTCTAGAGGTGGAGCAAGTACGCGAGAACGCGCGCGCTGTCTGAGTGAAGGCGAGCAGGCAGAGGAGACGAGACAGCGGCCACACGCGAGCGCGCATATGCGAGCGCGCATATGCGAGCCGACCTGCGCTAATCTTACAGTATTTACAGAAGCCTAAGCCATATGACCATTACATTGGAAGTTTCCTTTAAGTTGCATCTTGCAGCAGCATTTATTGGCCATATTTGCCCAACAGGTCTTATAGTCCTACATACAGATAAGGGTCTGTCTCATTAGATTTAAATTAATCTATTTTTTTCTGTCCGACAAACCAACATGTTGCCCAAAAAGTTAATTCAGTGTCCACTGACCAACTCTGCAATTTGTCACCTGTTCTTGATTTCTAGTTTAAACCTGCAGAAGGCAGAATATTTTTAAGCATTATGTAATTCAAGTGTTCTGAGAGATAACTACACTTCTGCACCTCCTCAAAAATCTAGCCCCTTGACGGAAGACTTTGGCCAATCACAGGTCATTTCAGAGAGAGAGAGCGTTCCTATTGGCTGTGCTGCGCCTGGTGGGCGGTGCTTGGTATTTCCTCAACTGATCTCAACATGGCTCCCGGGTCACAAACTTTCTCAACACTACAAGATGTTTCTGACATTTGAGGTGAGAAATAGGCATTACAGTAACAGAATATTGATAAATATTTGATCAGCGCTGCCTAGTTTCACCGTTTGATCGGAGTTCGCGAGTGATTGACAGCTGCTCATAGATGGCAGACTCCAGATCAGCTCTGATTGGTTGTTTTCCTCCGGTCTGTGAAATCTTGCGGATGCCATTAGGAGCACCGGAGAACAGCGGAGGACACAGAGGCACATGATTTTTTTTTCAGATTACCTGTCTCATGCACTACTGTCAGGATATAGTGACCGTTTTATAAAAACAACTTTTTTAAATTATATTTGCTCCATTTCTACCCACTGCTGCTTTAATGCAGTTTTGCAGAAAGTTTTTCCTTCTTTTTTTTTTAGCAAATTTAATTTTACTATTTTTGTTTACTGATTTAAAACACTAACTACTGTATTCTGTAAAGCCGAAAATAGACTAAAATTGATCTAATATCATGCGGTGGGCGATGCACCTCTATGCAGGGAAAGTTGTTTCCACTGCATTAAGGCATAGAAGCTATTTAGCGACTCTTGTTTCCTGTAACTTTCAGTCATGTTTGCCAGTATGAAACAGCAGGATGGTCATCTAAAAGGGGGCATTCATTTGGATTTATTTTTTTGTTGCTGGTTTTACAGAGTAAACCTTGTTTATTGATAAATTCAGACTTGTGCCTTTGCACTCTCCTTGGCACTGAAATGATGTTGTTGCTGTTTGGCAGATTACTGTGTGCCCTGCATGGCCTCTTGTTTCTCGGTGGTATAAAGGCCAGTAACATCTGGCTGGGTGTGGTGATCCTGATGTGGCTGTTTTATAAATATTCTGCCTTCTCTGTTCAGCTTTGGCTGCTGCAGCAGCACCTTAGGCAAACTAACCTCCTCCTGATATCTGGGGAGACTCTTGGCAGTTTTGGGGGTTTGTTTGTTTTTACTTGTATTTTGATAAAGAAAATTTGGTCAAAACTTAAAGAAGGCTTTAACCATGTGGGTTAGTGTACTTCTCCACTCTTTTTGTTGTCCCAGATTGTTTGCTAGCTAAGTACTCGTGGCTCGCAAGGAATCTGACTTCACATATTGACACTTGCAATTAAGAATCACAATGAATCTCTTTTTCTGATGTATTCTTTATTATTCCTTTACAAAATACAACCTCCTCCCTTCCAACAAGGAATATCCACCACATGTTAATACATTTTTAATGAAACACTGAACCTTACTGTAAAAGGAATATCATTGTGTTTAATTATTTCAGGTTAAAGAAGAATTGAAAGCTGTGTGATCACATTAGAACACTACGATGGGGTCGTCTTTGCCGTGGTCCTCCTGTACATCAAGCAGCACGATCTCTCCTCCATTACATGGAAGCTTTTTGAGGACTTTCAGAAGAAGGTATCCTCCCACGTGAACCTGCAGGTAAGAGAGGAAAATTTAAATAAATATGTTCATCTTGATCTTGTGTTGTTGAGCTGTGAGGATCTTCTGCCACCAGGGAACAGCTCACAATGAATTCGGTCCATATATATATATGAAGCTTTCTTTCTTTTCCTTCAAATAAATAATATCACAATATTAGTTACCTTGATGAGGAAGATTTGTCCAGCCACAACCTGACTCCTGTATTTAATGGCCATGAATCTCTCATACTTCTCATTTGTCTTTTCCTCCACTTGGAACTTCACCTGCATATGAATGAAATAAAATGTGTAAATTCAAACTGAAATTTAGACCAGAGACTTGTGTGTGAAGGTAGAATGAAGCTCACCTGATCACAAAACTTCTGAGTTTCCTCAGTGGCATCCTTCGTCTCAGTGAATTCCCCGACCAGGTTAGCCATTGTCACAAGTTCCGTTGAAGTTAACAGAGAAGTCAACTGTCTGCTTCTATGTGTGTTGAGTGTTCATTTTCAGCTAGTTATCACATATATTTATACTGTGTAACCACCCCTAGAGACAGACTAATGCATGACCTTTTGGGAGGATCAGGTGTGGTTTGCTCATGACTCACAAATTCTTTGCAGTACTTCCCAAAAAAAGTATCTTTCAATTTTCATTGTGCAATTCAGATTCTGATTGTCTGGCGCAGAAGTCATCTGATGTTGTCAGCAAAAAAGCTCTGCTAATCCCACAGACTAGCTGGTGAACATATTTGGCAGCTAAAGAGACACAAATTTCCCTCAGGAGATCAAAACAGAGCTAAAAGGAGAGTGAATGTGGAATTATAATCTGCTGGTTGTCTAAATAGTAGGGCTGTCAATCGACAATAGCGATATTCGCGATTAATCACAAATTAATCACACAATTTTTTAACATAACTCTTTTCAACATGGGAGTGGGCAAATATGCTTGTTTTATGCAAATGTATGTATATATTTATTATTGGAAATCAGTTAACAACACATCACTCGCAAACTCTGATCAAACTAGGCAGCGCTGATCAAATATTACTCAATATTCTGTTACTGTAATGCCTATTTCTCTCCTCAAATGTTTTCAGAAACATCTCGTAGTGTACTATTTAGCTGTCAAATGAGAAAGTTTGTGACCCGGCAGCCATGTTGAGATCAGTTGAGGAAATGACAAACACCGCCCACCAGCCGGAGCAAACTTTCCCAGCTGACATTGGGCGAAGGCAAGGTACACCCTGGACAGGTCGCCAGATTATCACAGAGCTGACACATAGAGACAGACAACCATTCACGCTCACATTCACACTATGTGCAATTTAGAGTCAACAACTAACATAACCTGCATGTGTTTGGACTGTGGGAGGAAGCCGTAGAACCCGGAGAAAACCCACGCTAACACGTGGAGAACATGCAAACTCCACACAGAAGGACGCCAAGTCGGGTTGGAACCTGCGACCCTCTTGCTGTGAGGCGACAGTGCTAACCACTGCCATGCAGCCCACAAGTTTTGCATTTTTTAAGATATTTTATAACATCTCTGCACGACTCACAGAGAGCCGAACCTTCCACTGTTTCCGTGTTGATTCCCTTTTAGAGGTGTTGACAGAAAAACAGTCCCTGAAAGCTTCAGTAGGCAGCAATTTTTTGGCATCATTGGGCAAACATTAAATTTTTAACATTCAGCATATTGTAATTCAATTCCTCCTCATGGCTCTGTTTTCAGGCTTTAAAAAAATCTAGCCCGTGACGAGAGACTTTGACCAATCACAGGTCATTTCAGAGAGAGATGGCTGTGCTCCGGCTGGTGGGCGGTGCTTGGTATTCCCTCAACTGATCTCAACATGGCTGCCGGGTCACAAACTTTCTCATTTTACAGCTAAACAGTACACCTCAGGAGATAACCTATAAAAACAGCTGAACTGGGTTCATCATTTCAAATCTTTCAAAGAAAAAAATCTTTTCAAAAACTTTTCAAAGTGCAGACAGAAAAATGTCTCAAGTCAGATAGTCTGAACATCGAAAACAATGTCTACCACAGGGCAGAACAACTTGCGTAGACAAAGAAAGCGCAAAGTAAGTTTAGTAAATGTGATGATTTATTTGTGAAATTCTATTACTGGTTGAAATATTTTATGGACACGTAATAAATGTAAAGGAATGTAATAGAGCCCTTTGACCTTTTGGTATTAGTAGTAAAAGCAGAATGTTTTAGCTTTTTAAGGTTAAAATGACAGATGATGCAAACAAAATATATTATATATATATATATATATATATATATAATGTGTTTCAGGCAGTCAGAGACGAGGATGAGTCCGTGAAGGAGCTCCCACTGCTCATGGTCAATCTGTCAATTTGAAATCAACCTCGTCCTCTTAATTGGCAGACAGGCATGAATAACACCCCTCCATCCAAGCGCTCCAGGGCCGCTGACGGTGAGACAGCGAAGCCCCAAAGGAAGCGTCCCAACAAGAGAAAGTTGGACCTCGATTCTGCAGGATTCAGGTAGGAGTTACATCACTTCACTTTTGATGATTTATACTGAGGATTGAGGATTGAAGATTTCAGATATTTATAGAACATTTCAGCATTTTCATGAAACATAAAACATTTAAAGCATCTATAGAAACACATTATTAAAGATAAAAAAAAATAGGATTAAAAAAAATCAATGAAATAGAATACATGTGATGCATAACATCAGATGGAAAATAAAAACCTACTGAATAATAATAATTTCAAAAATATTTATCAATTTAATAAATTGATAAATAATCATAGAAGACAATTGATAATAAAAGATAATTGTTGGATTTATTAGTTTTATAAAGTCTCCGACCTCAGACCACTCTGCTCCGTCCAGTCCTCAGAGGTAGGCCTATAAATGAATTTTCTTCAGTTTCAAAGTAATCCAGTCATAGTTGTCTGTACATCCATGAATACATTGCATACACAAACGTCTTATAGTTGATTCGGCATACTTTTAATGGTGCCTATTTACTAACATTTAAACATTATTAATTTTTTTTATTTAATCAAACCAATGTAACAACACAACAGTGTCATTTAGTGACAATCAAAACGAGCATAGAAATATAAGTTATGTAATACAAATAATGAAATATATTTTTTAAACTAATCAACGTAAATCAATGCCTACACCAAGCATACTTAAGATGACGAAGAACTAATGTAGTTCCTGTTTAAAACACTAGAGGGAGCCAAAGCCAAAGTTTATTCAAACCATGGAGCAGATAAGAAGAAGAAGAAAAATGTATTTAGACATTAAAGTAGCATCTTCGGTTACTCTACTCTAAGTAAAATAGTATATTGAGCACTTAAAGCTCAACAAGTCAAAGTTGAAAGGTGAAAATATTGTATATATATACATATATAAATATTTTGCACCCATCTTATAGTGTTTTTCACTCGTTTCTTGTTTTGGTTAATTAGAATTAGGCTAGTGTTTGCTTGACATTGGAAGTTTTCTGAAGTTGCATCTTGCAGCAGCATTTATTAGCCCATCAAGTATAGTCCTACATACTGGTCAGATGAATCAGATTTAAATTAATCCATTTTTTTTCTGTCAGACAAATCAACATATTAGAGAGAGTCCCTATAGTCACTAACTTTGTGTCAATTTATCAACTCAGTGACTGTAATTTGTCTCCTGGTAATGAATATAAGTCCTGTTGGTCTTGGTGTGTGTTGTATGTTTATTGTCATTTTCTTCAGGTATCATTGGAGTTTCACATTGTAAAATCTGTATTATTTCTCCTGAAAGTCCTCAACACTCCCTCAAAATTCTTTAAAAGATTCCCACAACGAGATGGATGGAAATAAGTGACACTGTCTCAAGGCTTGCAAAACCACAGATAGCGTCTGTGGGAAACATTGCCAGAACCTTTGACTCATGACTTTTTGGCAGTAAATCTATTTGAACTTCGTATCTTGATGGTTGAAACAGAATCTTCATCACTTTTATGCTGTGCTTTAAAACAAATAGTGTGAAACATATGTAGTTATGATTTACAATTTGAGGGTTTTTACAGCCACACAGGCTTTCAGTAAGAATCAGTCAGATTTTACTTATGGATTTTACTGGTAGACGTTGGATGAATTCAACACTTTCCACAAGGAAAATAATCCAAGGACGCCAATTTAATCCACTCTTCAAGGTTAATATATGCACACAATGGCTTTTTTATATATATAAATATACATTTTGTGAAGGAGAACTTTGGTAAGAGAAGCCCAACTTCGTGTCCTTATATTTCTCCCTTTTATAGTTTCAGTACACTTTCATTTAAATCCCAGAACAAGTACTGTACTTAAGTACAATTTTGAGGTACTTGTTCTTTACTTGAGTATTTCCATTATATGCTACATAATACTTCTACTCCGCTACATCTCAGAGGGAAATATTGTACTTTTTACTGCAGTACATTTAGCTGACAGCTTTAGTAACTTACAGATTTATATTTTGTATTAATAAACTGAATCAACTAATAAATTATGATATATTATTGTAGATTAAGCTGTTATAAATTTAAAGTTTGCCACACCATAACCAGCTGCCTGCAATATTAATGTGATGTATACAGTAGACTACCACATCAATAATTATAATCCAATAATATAATATATATTATTCTGACATGGGCCAATCTGCATACTTTAAGTATATTTTGATTCTAATACTATTGTACTTTTACTCAAGTAAGACTGTGAATGCAGGACTTTTACTTGTAACAGAGCATTTTTACACTGTGGTATTACTACTTTTACTTAAGTAAAACTTCTGAGTACTTCTTTCCACCACTGGAAATAAGATGGAAATCATTATTTCCTCCTATATGTCTGTATCCTATAGGGCAAAAACAGATAATGTAATGTGAACAGGAAGAACAAGAAAACAGACAAAAGTAACATCAGAGACCAGTCGTCAAATGTCTTATTTATTTCACATGTTAACAGGAACAAAAATCATGCAGCATGTGATTAACAAAGAGGAACAGTAGTCACAAGATGATACTAACAGAGACGTGACTGACCAGAGATCAGCAAATACAGCTGACGCACTTGGAGTGTGGTTTGTGTTACAACAGTTTCAACATTTCTAACTATGTGGTTTGCAGGATGTGTGGCCAGGGTGCAATAAAAATCGAAATGTATGTCACTTGACATATATGTTCAATATTCACTATAATTAACTGAATAATTCTTTTTGTACTTTTTGTTACTGAAAGCTTGTGTGGGGTGTAAAGTCACCGCATTCCACCTTCACTTCCAAGCCACAACTATGTTACAGTTCCTGTTTTAAGGCAGATATCACGGCGCCAGCCCCACACCCTGAAGAATGTTGCTTTATATTTCATCGATGTTTAGAAGGGATTGGACTACTGGAATTCAAGAGCATCAAGGCCTAATTTTTCATCATGTTTCTCCTTAAATGTATCCTTAAAGAGACCTTTAGGTTCACTGAGAAAAGGGGAGAGATTGGATTGTTCAATTTACAAATATGTTGGTGTAAAGGTACAGTAGGAGACATTTTCTGTTTTAAGTGTATGTAGGATACCAAATTGGTCGAGAGGCCTTTCTCATTTCCAAGTTTGTACATCCTCGATTCCTTTCCTTGCCTCCTTTCCTCGCATCTTAGTCCCGCCTAGGACACGAGGAGAGAGGAGTCGAGGCAACAAGCATTTAACAGATGCTCTCACATCCTTGCCTCGGAGCCGTTATTTTAAAGCAAGGTCAATTAAATATGATTTGTGGAACAGCTGCATCAGCTGTCTATTGTTTTAAACTTAACAAACTTAAACTTTATTATTCACAGTTCTTTTCAGAGAGAGAGCGTTCCCATTTGCTGTTCATTCAACGGAGGCAGCTGTAAATCACTCAGCTGTAAAAATAGGCAGCGCTGATCAAATATGAATCAATATTCTGATATTTCTCGTCTCAAATGTTGTCAGGAAACATCTTGTAGTGTACTGTTTAGCTGTAAAAGGAGAAAGTTTGCTCCGGCTGGTGGGCGGTGCTTGGTATTTCCTCAACTTGATCTCAACTTAGCTGCCGGGTCACAAACTTTCTCATTTTACAGCTAAACAGTACACTACAAGATGTTTCTGAAAACATTAGAGGAGAGAAATAGGCATTACAGTAACATAATATTGATTCATATTTGATCAGCGCTGCCTTGTTTTACCACTTGATCGGAGTTCACGAGTGATTGACAGCCAGCTCATAGACGGCAGCTGGATGGCAGACTCCAGATCAGCTCTGACTGCTTGTTTTCCTCCGGTCTGTGAAATCTTGCAGATGCCGTTAGGAGCACCGGAGGACATGGAGAAACATGATTTTTTCAGATTGCCTGTCTCATGCACTATATATATAGTGACCGTTTTATAAAAATAACTTTTTTAAATCATATTTGCTCCATTTCTACCCACTGCAGCTTTAAAGACTCCCGATTCCAAGACAGCAAGTCGTGCAGTGTGAACAGTACAGCAATCTGACTTTGAAAGTTGTGCAGTGTGAACTTAGCCTAATATGAATAAGCATGGTCTCTTCTGGTTTTGACGGTGTTTCAGAAAACAGACGCCCTCCTTCAGCCTTTAAGGGAAAGGCAATGCTTTCTAGGGGACATATTAATTCTCCAGCCAGATAGCTGGGCTTGATTGATTCAAAGTCTATTCTTAGTTGGCATTTAGCTTAGCGCTAAATGATTTTCAGCTCGAACTGTCTCTCTGTCTCCGTTGGCCTCTCTTCCTCCTCCATTTCCCCACTTTTTGTGTTTCTGTCTTTCTCCCTTAG
This sequence comes from Hozukius guyotensis, assembly GCA_916700995.1. Taxonomy (NCBI): domain Eukaryota; kingdom Metazoa; phylum Chordata; class Actinopteri; order Perciformes; family Sebastidae; genus Hozukius; species Hozukius guyotensis. The sequence goes on from CAKALU010069463.1 coordinate 30,233, forward strand.
TGGCTTTTTTTCCCCTCCATCTCTCCCTTCTTCCCTTACCTCATCCTCTCTGTCTTGCTCCCTAATTACATATCTTTCCACTCCCCTTCTCTTCCCTCTCCTTCCTCCATCACTCCTAATTCCTCGGTGTAAAAAGCCATGGTCTGCATTCTGGCTGGCCGAGAACAGCTGCCTCTCCAATTGCTCAGGCATGGACAGATCTTGTTACGGAGCTGGACAAACTACTTCTCAGTCAGGCCGTCATGAGTGCACAACTCTTACACTCTCTCCTCTTAGAAGTTTTGGGGCAAAACAGTTCACTTCAAGTTATAGGACAAGGAGGAGACACAAGGTGGCTACGGAGAAAAAGTCGTTTGCAAAAGCTTTCAGATTTGTTTCTTCCAAGTTTTGCGTGCGTGATTCATTTAATTGCGGTTGTGTGACTACAAATGAATAGAAGTTGAACCTCTGTGGAGAATGCTGTTATGCTACATATTCATGTAAACTACGCACACCTACACAAACACTGTACTTAACCACATTTAAGAAGATAAATGAATGCCTGGGAGTTACTTACTTGTACAGATTTCTTCAGCCTGATCTCACAGAAACACGTGAAATGACCATGACCGGGTAACAGTTAAATTACGTGCCGGCACCACGGAGACAATGCCAATGGAAAGTCTCGTCCAACCTTCCCTCTATAGATTTTGACGCCATAGTGTAGCACTTGATCCGCTCACTTTTATTCAGTTGTTTCACGAGCGCTGTCTGAAAAACCTCATATCCACAGGGCAATTAAAATATCAACATAATATATTTTGAAACATAATTTTCATTCATTTCAATCAGGAGAGACCCCGTATCGAATGAACAATCATTTATTACGTGGTGCGTGATAAGAAGAATAGTGCAAAGTCTTTGGAGATTAGACTCCATCGTGATGTAGTATATCAAAGGGGGTAGTGATGCCGTGATGAGAGTAGGATATATTCCCCCCTGGAGTCTAGACACTGGTGGTGGTGGTGAAGGGAGTAGCTGAAGATCCGATGAAGGGATGTAAAGCAGGAATGGGCACTGAATATGATGAAGACCGGAGGTGACATCAGGTCGCACTGAAATGACAACTGACAGCAGCAGAGAGGAGAACAGTTTTAAAATTTCATTGCAACGATATGATTGGCTCAGGGAGAGCGTGGTAGAATCTGTTTGGTTAACTAAGAGTGGACCACCAACAGTCAGCTGATAGAGTAGGAGCCAGCGAGAGAGAGAGAGAGAGAGAGAGAGACAGAAAGGTTGTGAATGAATGAGAAGTGCTGCAGTGATTTCTTGATGTCATGTCTCGTCCTGCTCCTTAGGTTATGTGTTTTATTTACTTCAGTATTCAGTTATTATTTCCTGTTTTATTTTGTGTTACTCACCTCTCCTCTCATTTCAGATACTTCACTTACTGCCCTTGTGTGTTTAACGCCTGTGTGATCAGGCTCGTCCGAGATGAACTGCGCCTTGTCTGGAAAGTAGACGAGATCAGGCGGCGGCAGCAGCAGGGGGCGCTGACAAAAAGAATTTAAAGGAAGTCACAGGAAGTCACAGGAATTATCATTATTATAATCATTATTATTATTATTATATATTATTATATAATATGTGTTTGTTAACAGATGAAACCTTCATTGCACAACATGAGACTAATATCCTACAATCTAGTGTTAAATATTACAATTACACAGAAAGTTCAGACTTTTTACAACACATGTTTGCTGTCAAAACTAAGAGCCAATCGGCTATTTGATCAGTGCGACAGCCAGGCGTTTCCCATCATGCCCTGGGTTTTGCAGTCGGTGGAGAGCAACTGCGGCGCCTGGCTCTAAAAACTGCGGCCGCCTCGATATCGTGAGGTTATCGTCGCCCACGTGTGCACGACGTCAGAGCAAATCGGCATCGAGTCGGACACAAATCGAACCGGCACGCGTTGCGCGGTGATCGCTGGCGATCGAATCTGCGCAGGCCTGGCTCATTTCGAACGAGCCGATTCAGACCGTGCCAAAGTAACAAATGAGAGTGTTTATCGCTGCATGTGCGACCACACTCTATCGTAGACAACACCGAATGAAAGCATATGGTCAAAGTGTTTTGAGCCCCGCTACAATGTGCCTTCACGTGTGTTATTCAGTCCATATAGTGCCTGCCCCTGTATGAACGAGCACAAGCTGGAGTTCAGATCAGGAATTATCAACAGGTCAGAGTCTTATTACAGACATCTCTGTTATTCATTTATGTTGTTTATTGACAATATGTCAGTATTTCAGTGCCTTAGCTGTTAAAGTAAGAATTATGGCCAATGAGCAACTGTAAACCTTTTTAAAATAAATGAAAATAAAAGGTAATTTCTGCATTTTCTTTGTTTTCCCTTTCCCAGATATTGTGTACATGCCACCCCTAATCATTATGTTTCGTAAGAACTGAAAATAGTATGCCTTCTTATAGCCGCCCGAGTCATTGAGAGCATTGATATGAGGCGATGCATATCACGGGTCAGCACAGTTTATCCCCTCGTGGGAGGGAGCTTCAGGATGTTATGCAGATGAACATGACTCGGCACGGCTTGGCTATGCACACCATGGCTGAACCATGCTATTCCAAGCCTGTGAAGATGGGGCTTAATAGTATTTTAATATGACCATGTCCATGGAGAGTACATGGTGACGACTGGCTGGAGGTTATACATGTACACATTGTTCCCGGGCAACAGCACAGCTGTGAAGTAATAGCTTTATTACAGTTAATACTCATAGCTGGAAGGCAACTTCAGTCAGCTGCTCTTACATGTTGCAGTAGGAAAGGAAGTTTTTAAGGCTAACAAAGACACTGTAATTCCAACATAAAGATTATTAAAACTAGTTAAGCCATATGTATCTGGTTTTACTTGTTAACAACCCCCTAAATTATGAAATAAAAAGGCTTAGTTTCCATTTCTCTTGTGTGACTACATGGCTGTTTCCTCATTGGAATATTGCATGAATGCTCCAAAGTCAGAATGCCTGGAGGTTTCCCCGTCCTTCCCCTTCTGCCAACATGGCGTGAGTGCTCCATAAGTGGTGACTAGAGGCAATAGGCAACATAAGGTACACAGTATAAAGGCATGGTCCACACTTGTGCAATTCATCATCAGCCTCTTTGTTTCTTGTGGAAATGTGTGGGGCTTTGAAAGGTCATTTTCCAGTTAGATTGAGGAGGTTGCTGCTAATATTGCTCTCCGTGTTAAATGGCAACGGGTTTCAAAATGGAATGGACTCTGCTGATATTTAGCTCAGATGCAGAGTCATTACCAGGTCAAGGTCAGACTCAAACACCCCGAAACACACTCCCAGATGCACACGTACAGTGTTGGCTCAAGTGGAAAATAACGAAGGTTTTGGATATTGTAACCCTAGTTCTATGAGCACAGGCAGAGCCCTCTCCTGGATTCTATGGGTAATACTTTCCTCCGATAACATGCACACGTTCGCCCACTGAGATTCGCATGAACATAGCTAGCCAATCAGGACGTGCATACCGAATACGTGCATTACCACAGTATATAAGGCGGCGTCCAGCACTGCCTGATATCCAACGCCCTCTGCAGCGAGCAGAGCAGGAGCGGCAGGGCCTCCTTGACAGAGGGCTCCGCATGTGTTTATAGAAGTAGGGTTACAATATCATAACCTTTGTTCTAACTCACACAGGCTCCGCCCCCTACTGGACTCTATGGGTAGAGTGGATGGAGCCCGATGGATGTACGCCCTGCCGCGCCACCACATCGATCTAACCACAGTGATCTAGACCGGCTAAGGACTAGACACCACAGCCCACCTATTTCTTTATAACCTAGACCGCCGTAGCGGAGAAGTAGGGGGCCCTACCCTAGCTGATCTGGGTAAAGCTCTGGTCGAACCCTGCAGGGACCAAAAACAAACAGTAGACACCCTGCACACCACATTCCCCGGGTCATCAAGAAGCATGGGAATATGTAGGTGTATCACCTTTTTCACCAGTCCTGTGTCGTTCCAGCGAGCACAAACCCTGAAAAGAAATCCGGCATGTCCAAGAAGTAAAGGCATTGACCATGATGCCGCCCTACATACAGTGTGTCCTTGACACTCACCCCACCGAACAATGCCGCTGATACTGCAACGCTGCATGAAGAGTGTGCACGTACCACAGTGAGAGGGTCTCTTCCTGCCTGCCTATAGGCTTGGGAGATGTACTCATAATGCCAGCTACGAAGGCGTTTCTTGGAAAGGGCTTTTCCGGCTACACCATCACCGAAGAACACAAACAGCTGTTCAGTGCGTCTGAGGGGGGCCGTGCGTTCAAAATAACATGCCAACATACGAACAGGGCATAGCAGATGCGACCTTGCCTCCCTGTTTCCCGCATGGGGTGGAGGGCAAAAAGCACCCACTTGTATGACCCTCGACCTGAATGAACTCCTTAAGTTCTTAGGTTCAGTTTGAGAATAGCCCTGCTGCGGTCACCACGAAGCATCAAGCAACAAGTATCATCGTCTTCATCAGCAGACGAAGCCGGCGTCAAACTCAGACTACGGGTCACCACTGCCATCAAAATGATCCCATCTCTGCTGGCGTTGAATCTTGGGAATCGACCGGTGGTCCACTTCGAGGCATAGGAAGCAAGCATCATGAAGATCCACCCCGGCGATGAGGCCAGGGCACAATGGACACTGGCAAGGTTCTTGTAGCAGCGACTCCATCCGTGGAGATCTAACAGTCAGTGGGCAAACGCCAATCACTGAAGAGAAAAGGATACCAGGCAGCGCTGGATGCCGCCTTATATGCTGTGGTTACGCACATATTTGGAAGGCACATCCTGATTGGTCAGCTACGTATATGCAAATCTCAGTGGGGCGAAAGTGTGCGTGTGATTGGAGGAGAGTATTCTCAATAGAGTCCAGTAGAGGGCGTAGCCTGTGTGTGTGTTACAACTACAGCATACAGTATGCATATGATTTAACATCTGATGTGACTGACTGTTTGATCGGCTCTCGCAGAACTAATTTGAGTGAAAACAATTGGTGATAACAGGAGATTGAGCTCTTCATACTAAGAACAGACTGCCTGTAAGGTCTGTGTTACTGGATTATTAAGATGCATCAGTGAGACTGTAAATCATTTATGAATGATATATCCCTCTGCAGTAGAACCCCATGCATTTTACCATGATATTTAATACATGCGCTTAAGGTGTCCACGAGCTTCATGATAATTACAATAACAGTAATACTTCCTACAGCATCCATTTGAAATTTATGCAGCCTGTCAGTACTGTTCACTTTTATATAGGTCATTCTGAGTGGCTGATTTATGAAAGCTCCAAGCGAAACTTCTTATCTGTCCAGTTTTATACCTCCATTAGGCCCTCTTTGGGTGTTATTGATGGGTCTGCAGAGATACATCATTTATGTCACTGCTTCTGACATGCATCCTCAAGATCAAAATCTGGGGCCAAGGTGTAGCATCTCCACTTCCTCCAACAGTCATCTCTGTTTGTCTCGCTCTTCCTCTCTCCCATGCCTGTCTATCTAGTCCGCCACTTTCTCTCCATTTTTCATCTCTCCACTAGTTTATAAAAATGCATGGAGATTAAGTGTCTTGGATAATAACAATTTTAATGTCCAAAAGTGATATGCGGCGCTGATGGCGCTTGCCAACATGGAAAACAGCTGGTGGACAAACTTCAAATCCCAAATGTGTACTACAACATTTGGCACATGCTGGTTCTTTGACAAACCACTTCCATGATTAACAGCGAGGATTTCTGTAATTAAACATTCAGTCGAATGGAAAAATGGATTTTGAGGATTTTAATTGTATTAGATATTTTTTCAATAGCTCCACATTTGTTTCTGTTAGTAGCTTTACTGGTTTTAAAGACCTCATGCCATGATCATCAGTGCTGTATTCACCAGTGTGTCTTTGTTAAATATAATGCGGTAAAGAATGCTGTCCAAGGGCTCAGCCAATTTTAGCACTCACACAGTGTTTAATGAGGTTGAATTAAAAGCTATTGAGGATGAGACTGACTGTGTCCAAACAGATTTCGTCTCCAGGCTGGGAAAGTGTTTGTGAACAATTGTAACTTCTCCAATGACAACATATTTTATATTAATACAACTGTGTATTACTATTCACGGAAAATCTGAAAATGTTTAATGAAAAGATGAAACACTGGCTGAATGCACAGAGAAAGTAGTAGATGTAGTATATCAAGCAACCGTTATTGAAAGTTACATGGTATAATAACGAGTATAACGAGCAAGAAAGAATTGAAAGTTATGTGGTATAATAATGCAACCCAGTCTCACTGTAAGGCGTATCAATAACAACACATTACACGGACATTCTGCGTGTCATGAGGACACATTTTAGCCTTTTCGTGTGTCATTTGTACGCTGTTTTCTATGTGTTATTTGTACACCATGCAACAAAACTATGGTAACATTTGGAGTTAGGTTGAGGCAACAAAACCACACACAAAAAAACACTTAGTTAGGTTTAGGAAAAACGTCATGGTTGGGCTAAAAATAAGTACGTAAATTAAGTAAAATCCGTACAGAAACAACGTAACATAAGTACGGAAAACACGTGACAAACGTCACTAAAAAACATGTGACAAACGTCTGTTCAAACCACAACTATTGCGCACAAAGTGACAACATAATATACCAAAATCTGCATTGTCCCATTCTACTTTAGTGTGCGATTTTCTTACTTTAGTGGATAAGAAATTCGGTCAAATTTGGTTTGGTTTTGGCATTGTTACAGGATGCTCTGCCATCTTTGTAGCTTAAACATTGCTTCAATGGGGACTGCCCATTGTTCTGATGGCCCATTATTCCGAAATCCTAATAGTCCAAAAATGTCCCATTCGACCAAAAGCCCATTTGTCTTTCAGCCCATTACCCCGGCCCATTGTTTTTAAAACGCACACTCTCCTTGCAACAAAGTGGAGCACATGGCTAATTATTATGCAGAATGAGGTCATCGGACCCTCCAGATTTTTTTTCCCAATATGGCTGAAGGCATGATGCACCACTCTGCCTCTGATTGCCTAGAACTCATTGGTTGGTTGGGCTGGTTAAGTTTAGGCATGAGGGGTGAGATTGGTTAGGGTTAGGGTAAGAATATCAGGGTAAAGCCTCGTCCACACTGGGAACGTCAAGTGGCGGCTGCGTTACCTGTTGTTTTTTTATTTTGGCATCCGTGTTAACAGGTTAGAGCAGCCTCTTCTAGAGATTCGAGGTCTCACCTATTTTGATGCGAGCCGCACGCGGTTCACAGCAGCAACAGACAGTGAAAGTGATCTATTGACAGTATATTGACATCATACCAGCAACACTACTACAGTTTCAATGTCTAGACATCTGGAGAATATGTCACAGACAGTAAAGACTTATTTTTAAATCACCACTTCCTGCTTTCATTTCAGAATAAAAGCTCTCAAGCATTTTTTTCTATGGACTGAATTCCTTCATTTGTTAACACAAGGATTTTATTCTGAAATATGTGCCGGACAGTTTTGTAGAACATGCAGTGACTTGGAGAGCTCCATGAATGAATATAGTACGGGTTTTAATTGTGGATTATTACTATTATTTACAAATTACCACATGTTTCTTAACCTTTCTCGGTCTAAAATAAATATAAATGACATTTATAATTAAATTAAATGGCCATTATGAAAGGCAAACTCTATGTAGAAAAAAAGGGCTGACAGCAGCAGCAGCAGAAATGCAGCAGATACGCAGCTGAAACGCAGTGAATCACGCAGCCGCCACGCGATGCGGCCGCCACGAGCTCCTGATGTTCCCAGTGTGGACGAAGCGTAAGCCAATCAAAGGCAGAGAATGGCGGGTCATGCCTTCACTATATAATAATAATTAGCCATGTGCTTCTGTTGCAGAAAGTGATATTTTCGGAGCAATGGGCCTTCAGAAAAATGAGTTTTCAGGGTTAACGGGCCGTCGGACAAAACGGGCTTTCAGTCCAATGGAACATTTTTTTGACTATTAGGGTTTCGGAATAATGGGCCATCAGAACATGGCAACACTTCAATTACCTCTCACCAACTACATGTGAAAGTTGGATTTCGGCTTTAAAATATGTTAGTAAATATGCAACCAATCTCTACGGAAAAGGCCATACTTGCCTATAAAATTCCTGTGTACCCAATGAAAAAGCAGCCTTGGACTGCATTCATGTCAATATCGCATCAGTGGCCTTTGATATCATACCTGGCAATGGATGCCATGAGCTAGACCAATTTATAAATATCATGATTATATTGTATATGAATTTTTCATGAGCACAATACTGCAAAAAACTGCACTGAAGAGCAGTTTCAATTTTTTTTTTCACAGTGGCAGAAACTGTGTTTCTCTGAAGAGAACAAGCGTCCAGACACACAGGAAACACACTCAGCTATTAGATGCCTATTTATGATGGATTTCTCCTCCAAAGAACATGGCCCATTCTTCTGGCTCTCAATGAACACATACAGTCACTCTGCCAGATAATTGAATGCCTTTTCCGGCAGTTCTTTTGCAGGCCTGACTGCCAGAAATGCAAACACTGGTTTTCAGACAATACAGAAGAGGCTTCTGACAATATCCCCCAATGGTAAGGGACAGAAGAATAAAGGCATGTTAACACAGTCACTGTACTTTTATACAAGTAAAGTGAAACTACTGGCGATGCAGAAAGCTTGTCTACGCTGCAGAGTGGGCGATGTATACAGTGCATAAGCATTAAGAGCCCAACAGTTTGCTCATAGAGCTAATTTAGCTACCATTTGAAAAACAAGCTGTTAAGGAAAACCACAGGGGTAACATGATAATTGTGCATGTGCCATCTCCATCAAACCTTCTCTAGAGCCTTTTTTCAGGTTCTCCACCCTCTTACTCAGCTGGCAAAGGATATATTAACTCACCGATACTGCAACACACTTACTAAAACAGCAAACTGCTAATTGTCAAATTTGTTCACCTGTCAGCGTATTCTAAATAGGGCTCATGAAGGGAAGAAAAGCTGCTAGCACAGCCGAGAGCGGTAGTATAGAGGTGGGCCGCAGTGGCCGTGGGACTGCTGTTAGCTGCGAGCTTAGCGGGGGCGGCTAGATCTTGAATAGTTCTCTTCATCACTAGCATGGCTCTGAACAATTCAGGGAAGTCAATAGAATCACTGAGCAGTCAGAAGAAGTGAGAACACTTTTTTTTTTTTTACGTGTCTTTGTTTCCTCCCCTGGGGGATTAAGACCTTGAGCATCGAATGGCACAGACTTGTTAAACCAACGTGCTTTACTGAACCAGAAGAGGCGGTGGAGAGGAGCTGTGAATCTATCAACCCTGTCTTTGTCCAGGGGCACCACAAAACACCACTGCATTAAGAGCTTTCAAGGCTGAGAACGAATGAAAAGCACAAGTTCTTGCAAATTTGACCGAGACACAAAAGGGCATGAAACAAAAAAAACTCAAATCTTTTGAGATAATTGTTTCTTGAATACACAACAATTATGCCCAAGGTTGTGGACACATTCTTAGTCATTTGCATCAAATGTTATTTACCATCACAAAAACAGTGTATTACACTTGTACGTGCCATTTACTCCTCACAATTACACATAAGAACTCTTGACTATCAATTTTAACTAAATAGTTTTCACCTGAGTAATGTCGCAGTCACTGTAAGTTTCATTTACAACGGTTAATTACTTTAATTCGCTGCTTGAGAACTAAAACACTGCGATGAGTAATGCCTTTAGCCGTCTCTGTGTGTGGCTCTGTTTACAGACGATTCTAATAAAGGCCGAGATCTGGCTTAGGAGATCCATCTCAGTGCTTTCCCCTTTAATAAGACAAGAAGGATGCCAATTATGGGCCCTTTGCTGCAGACTCAACTCCCAGACCTCCCCTTTAAATTGGACGCTTGAGCTGTCGATGCGTACGGAATGGCTACCCTGTCCTGCACTCATGTTCACAGAGAAGGGTGTGGGGGGTGTGGAGGGTGTGGGGGGTAAGGAAACAAGTATTGAAGACAAGCTGCTTGTATTTTGGAAGGTTACAGTGAAACGTGTCGTTGATTCATCATCAGTCGTCAGTGTCGGGGGCCTTGAGAGGAATGTGGGATGTTGCAAGAGAGGAGGTAATGGATCCTTACAAACGGGATTAGGAGGACACAGACAAAGTGGAAGAGGGTGGAGGCGATGGGGGGGTCGTCATATATCACAGTGGAAATGATTTACTGATGATCCATGGATGCATGTTTGAATTTGCTTGTTAGGCTGCATGTGCAGGAGTTTGCATGGGGATGTAGTTTTGAACGATAGCCTACTCAAAATGACTGAGGCTCTATAATACTTAAGCTTGTTTGTAATTGAGAAGGGAAGCTGAATGAAAATCACATAAAGGTTATTTAAAAGACTGATGAATGTGGCAGCACGTCAATCTTTTTTTTCTGTCACAGCTTCAAAGGATATTATTTATTTTTTTTTTTTTACCTCGGAATGTTTGCAATGTTACAGTGCACACTATGATTTTCCACTCCGTTATAAGGTTTTAGATTTGAACTGGAATTTAAAACACTTTTTTTCATTGTTGGCATTCAATAGTGACCTTCAATAGAGTCCCAGAAGCATCGGTGGCTCGGAATTTATCATACCTGTGTTTACCAGAACAAATGCTCAGCAACATGTGCTGCATAGTGCTAACTGATTCACTCTGAGGAGTGAATGGAAAATGGACACGACAGAAATGCTTTTGAAAGATAAAAACTTGCAGTATGCCATTGTACACCAGCAGGACAGATCAGTGGCCATGGTAATGCTTTTATACGGCATGTCAAGTGCCTGCTAGGCCACAGGTATTTTCTTATAAGCCCTAAATCATCAGACAGTAAAGCCTGGATTCCTGATCTCATACAACAAAACTACATTGTACATTGCATGTCAAGGGGAAACATAATTTATTTTCTCCCGGATTACATTATTTTTGACATATCACAAATACGTTTCTAGTCGTAGGGAGGAGGTGGAAGGGTGGGTCAAACAAACACAGGACTTTCACCCAGGAGACTGATGTTTGTGTCCCGTGAGAAACCAAGCCGGCCGTAACTTTAAAAAAAAAAACATAACAAATGTATCTATTTTAAGCCAAACCATGATGAATAGATCATCATTAGATTTACTAAACCTAACCAAGTAGTTTGGTTGCGATTTTTGTTTTGTTTCAATTTACAACGTTAACCACGTGTTTAAAACTGTGACCGTTATCCGGGAGAAAATACATTTCCCTCGAAATGTAATTGAGAATGCAGTTTAGCTGTATGACAAAGTAATTTTCCGGAGACTGGGTTGGACAGTAAAAGCATAGTTACTGTTATCATCTAGACTCAATCTTACTTAATACACTGAACATACTGTATATGCACTTTCAATGATGTCTCGTTTATGTACCTGTTATCAAAATAATATTCTTCTTAATTCTGTATCACTTTTAAAAACTGTTACAAAGTGCTTTAAAATTAACAGAACAATTCAAGTGAACATAATTTGATTACAAAACAGTGATATCACAGTCCTAATAACATCACTGGCTGTAGTGATTTGATAAGTTACAAATACACATAAATAAATTAAAGGATATTAGAGGCTTTGCAATACAGGTGTGTATTAGGAGGAGATTTCTTCTCCTGTGTTCACTTGCCAAATTTCTGCCGAAAACACACTTTCCCCTCTTAGAAATGCATATGGATCAACAGTAGAGAAATAGATTGTGTTGCGGGAGTTAGATATGTTTTTGTTGGGTCACCATTGTGAATCCAATCTCACTACTACTGCTGTTGAAGCCTACACGGGTTGAGTGTTTAACAATTAAAATATACCATTTTTCAGCATATTAATCATTAATTGCTCTATGTTAATTTAGAAGGCAAATAATAGATCAACAAGCCCAATCACCAAGATTTTAATTGGGGGAAAATTATTAGACATCCATTTTTAAACCAATTTGAGGGACCAATTTGACTTGGTTTGACTGAAAGGTACAGCTATGTATCATCAGCATAGCAATGGAGATGTCGCATCATCTATGTGACCATGATGTACCATGTACAAAAAAATCTATCTATGTATGTGAGAAGCTTTTCAGTTTCCCCATTTTTGTTTTCTTTATTTCCAGACAAAGCCACATAAAGGTGCTGGTAGTTCAGAATGTTTTGGTCCACAACTTATTTTACAGTTTAAAAGGATTTTGTTTCGAACACTGTTGTAATAATACAAAGCTGAAACAGGACCGGTTGACCCAACAGCAGAGACCAAATCATTGTGTCCACTCCTTTATATCACAGTGCATCAAGAACTCACAAGATTGTTAAAAACAAGACCGAACAAATACACACCAAACGGCACTGATCATTGTGTGCGTGCACCACCTCGATCTGTCCTAGTCCTGCCACAGACTCCTCAGAGCTGATCCGAGCACCGACATGTTTTCAGTGTGTAGACGGTGTTACCGGCAGAGATTAGAGGACGAGCTATGGATACACTCTGCCCAAAGCCCTGTTTGAAAATACAGTGAGAAACGCTTATCAGAACAGGTCAGCTATCTGCAGGGCCTACACAGACAGCAAAATTATTCATTTGTTACGCTTTCTATGTATTTGGAGTCAGCACAGTTTTATATGTAAATCCAGTTGAAAATGTGTTGTTGGAGTTATGCTGTATTTCTGCTGTTGTGGTCTTGGTGCAACTGCAAGACTAAAGAAAAAGGCTGAAAAACCCTCACTTAGCAAAACTAAACCAAAAAGATAATTATTTTCAGCATGGATTATTCAATGATTAATTTGTTGATAAGCAGGGAATTTCAAGGTAAAACCGACAGCAAAAAAAACATTAATATCTACTGGGAGCGATGCAACTCTTCAACATATAAACGGGATCGACTGTAGACTTTTGCTGTGCAAACATGCTACTTTTTGGAGCATGAGAAATCTATTATTAATGATTTACTTACATTAAAGCATTATTAATTGATTTCCCTCGGCCACATGGGGGCAGAGCAACAAGCTGTAAACTCAACATCGACTTACAGTATGATCGCCCTATTAAGTTGTTATGGTGAACATGTCAGCAAAGAATAACCTGTTTACACATTCAGCAGACACGGAGCAATTTAGCATTCATTTTGAGTCGTGTTCATGTCCACTTGATGAATGTAAGTCCAATATTCACTCTCCCTTTAGCTATTTTTCACCTTCTCACCAACACCTGAGAAAAAATAGCTGGCTCTTTAGCTGCTAAATGCTCCACTATGTTTCCTAGCTGCTCACTAACTTTGTCTGTTTGCTGTTTGGTGCTGGGCAGGTAGATTACAGTTTCAGAGCTTTTGATGCGAGCGCAAGCACATTACACATTCACCCATTGTCAATATAAAAATACTGATTATGCAGCTTTAACAGCAGGACTGTTATAAATGTTACCAGTTTATAAATAAAGATGGCCACACATGTGTGCCTGCCGAGGCCATTTTTTTGCTGAATGTGGGCTGTGCCAAGTGGGGTCATCCACACTCTTTGCTATTGGTTGAGGCTAGGTTTGTCACGATATCAGAAATTTAGTTATCAATACCAATACCAGCGAAATTCCTCGATTCTCAATACACAGTTCGATACCATGGTAGAAAACAACAAAAAAACAATATACTTTGAGCTAGTGTTAGGTCATAATTCCTTCTAATATCTATTTTATATTGCTGTGAAAACATCTTCTTCAAACAACTGGATTTATTGAAGTTTCTCGCCAAAAACTAAATTTTACAAGATTACATTTTAAACACATTATGATAACATTGGAATTTACCTTTGCCTAATGCTTTTTAGACTATTTTTACTATATAGAGCTTCTATGCATTATAATGAAACTCAATGCAACCTCCATGATTAGCTGAAGTATTGGTTCTCGTGACATCCCTAGTTGAGGCTGCAACTTCGCCAGTCAAGGTTCACCAAAGTTGAAGTCCATGGGATGCAAAGATGCAACTTTGTTTTAGACGGCAAGCTCCAGCCCGGCTGTGATTGGTTGTTTTCCTCCGGTCTGAGAAATCTTGCAGGAGCACCGGAGGACACAGAGGCACATGATTTTTTTTTCAGATTACCTGTCTCATGCACTACAGTTACGATATAGCGACCGTTTTATAAAAATAACTTTTTTTAATCATATTTGCTCCAATCTCGCCTAGTGCTGCTTTAAGGGGGTGCCTCTAGATACTCTGGATTCTAATATATCTCAGTCTTTTAAAAGAAGGGAGGTAGTTAAAACGATGGTTAAGCAGGGGAAGAGTCCTGTTTTTTTTTTCGCTGCCTAATAGTGTACATTTCACCGAAGGATGGAAGCTCCTGGCCTATAATCTTTGATCCACCACTGTGTCCAGCTATTTCATATCTCGGGCTTAGGTGTTACCATACCACACAGTTATTGCAAAGGTGAGGATGCTCTTATGCTGTCCGAAGGCAACGGTGCGCACAAGTAGTTCTAATTAGTTTAATGTTGTAATTTTCATCTTTTTCTCGGTTTGTGACTCGCACACACACACAAACTCTCTCAAGGGCAATTTGTTTCAGGATGACCTCAAACCAGGAAACACGAGTGCAATAACAACATATTTTTAAACCAATGAATAGGCTACTTGGTTAGATTTTTTTTCCCCCTTGATTGTGGATTATAGAGTTTACAGACTAGAAACGGATGCTGGTAAGTGGATTAAAATAATTAAACGGAATGAATAATTTCATTTTTATCCATTAATATATCCATTAGTTACAACTTGTAAGCCTTATTCATAATGCATGTTTCATGTTAATAACTATGATCACCATCGTCAGCATGATATGCATGTTGTACATCAGCAGTCTGAGAAGTCTGAAAAGGAAAACAGTGTTCTTAATTCTTTTTGAAATTACACTGAAGTAACGCCTCTGTGCTCTCCAAAACTCAATTCCACAAAAGTATGAGATATTGATTCCATACAGATGCAGTCATGTCTGAGCTGTTGCATTAGGACTTGGTTAATCTCAAGCCTAGAAAAAGAAACTGAATGTGGTGGGCATGACATAAATCTACACCTGCAAAAATCCTACCACCGTAGCTCCACACTGCTGATGTATTAAAAGCAACCAGGCGTAAACATCTCTTGATAGACTTGGGGGAGTGCGAACCAAACTTCCCTCTTGTTCACTATGTAAAATCACAAACCTACTGCAGCTCTTGACACATATACTAATCTTTGTCACTGAACAGAAACTGAACAGAAACAGCCGAGTTAAACAATTCTCTACAGGGGGAGTTTCGGACCTTTGAGACCTCTAAAAAGGGGAAGTTTACACTACAACATGGCAACATAAAGGGCAGCCTGTTATGTGTGTTCAGACTCCCTCAGCTGTGTCATTTGAAGTTTATAGAACATGTTGGTGGTTCTTTAATAAAACAGCGGAGCACTAGCAGGGTAAGGGGTGAGGCACTCGGCTGTGGCCACCCATGCGTGGCCCATGGAGGGTTACCAAACTATTTTACTCTGTTAATCGTATGTGTATCTCTGCTAGTATGGTAGCAGCAGGCAGAGGGCGTTCTTAGCTTGTCATATATATTTATTAGGGCTGTCAATCGATTAAAATATTTAATCACGATTAATCGCACATTTTTATCTGTTGAAAATGTACCGTAAAGGGAGACTTGTCAAGTATTTAATACTCTTATCAACATGGGAGTGGGTAAATATGCTGCTTTATCCAAATTTATGTATATATGTATTATTGGAAATCAATTAACAACACAAAAGAATGACAAATATTGTCTAGAAACCCTCACAGGTACTGCATTTAGCGTAAAAAATATGCTGAAATCATAACATGGAAAACTCAAGCCCAACAGCTGTCAGTGTGCTGACTTGACTATGACTTGCCCCAAACTGCTTCATGAAGTGGGCATGTCTGTAAAGGGGAGATTCGTGGGTACACATAGAACCCACTTTCATTCACATATCTTGAAGTCAGAAGTTAAGGTTCCCTTTTGAAAACGGCCATGATAGCTTTACCGCGCCAAAATTTAGTGCAAGTTTGGAGCATTATTTATTCATGTGATGCCAGTATCTTCACTCTAGCTTTAAAACTAAGCCCGCTATAACATCCGGAAGATCGATTGCGTTAAAGCTTCAGTAGGCAGTATATTTTTTGGCATCATTGGGTTAAAATTCCATAATAACCTTTCAGCATATTGTAATTCAAGTGTTCTGAGAGATAACTAGACTCCTGCACCTCCTCATGGCTCTGTTTTCAGGCTTTAGAAAATCTAGCCCGTGACGGGAGACTTTGACCAATCACAGGTCATTTCAGAGAGAGAGCGTTCCTATTGGCTGTGCTCCGGTCATGTGACCGGAACTTAGCGTTCCTTCACCAGATTTCACAATGGCGGCGGCGTCACAAACCTTCTAATTTTACAGTTAAACCGTGCACTACAAGATGATTCTGAAAACATTTGAGGAGAGAAATAGGCATTAACGTAACATAATATTGATTAATATTTGATCAGCGCTGCCTAGTTTGACCGTTTGGTTGGAGTTCGCGAGTGATTGATAGCCGGCTCTCATAGACAGCAGCTGGACAGCGGACCTCAGATCAGCTCTTCCTGCTTGTTTACCTCCGGTCTGTGAAATCTTGCAGATGCCGTTAGGAACACCAGAGGACACAGGGGCACATGACCAAGTAGTCGTATTGCCTTGGTAGCGGCACGTAATTCTAATACATTCCATGCCACCACCCGGTAATGCGCTTTTAAGAGGTCGTGGTCATTTCATGTATGTCTGTGAGATCACGTTGGTTCCATTCTGAGCCTGTAAAACGCAATGCCATTCATTGTACTGAGAGGTTCTGTGGATAAAAGTGTTCTACGTATTTTATGTCAGGTAATAATTTTAATAGGACGGTGATGTCATAGGAAGTTTATGATGAACTAGTAATGGAATAACAAGCCTGCCCCGTTGATCCTGATGCATAATAATAGGCCCAAATGTTCCATATTCATTAAGCAGCAATAATTGCATTACCAATCTCCTCATTAGCCAACTCACAGACTACCCTCGCTCACTTTTTAAGTGTAAAAGCATTCAAATTAGAGCTACCGCTCCAGACAGCAAGAAGCCTTTATCTAATACTGTGGCATCCCTACCACACTGTGTGCCTGCCTTTCAAGGGGAAGATGATAGAGCCTATAATCTATCACAGAGAATACTAACCACTTCCCCCCAGCTGAGTTGAAGAGGTGAACTATTTCCCCCCAAAGGGATATTTTCAGGAGGCTTTAATATGGATGAAAACATTCATCTTTTTTTTGTGTTGCATGAGGATATTGAGGATATCGATTTGGCGGAACTGAATGGACAGTCATACTGAGGATGTCCTCTAAAGCCGACATTTTCTGTCAGTTTGGCTACAGCGCCAACAGGGAGGATTCCTCTGAATACTGAACGTTTCGCGTCACGACAAAAGCAGGTTAATTAAAGCCTCGTATTGATGATTGTTTTTTATTAATGAGAATGTAGATAAGTGGGACCCCCTCAGCATTTTTATAATTTGTAAAAAGGTGGTGTTATGGTATGACTTACATTGTGTCTGTGTTCATTTCCAAAGTCAAAAACCCTGATTAGCCCTCCCACTTTTAATTACTATAGGGTTTTTTCTGCATTGAAACCGGCTGCTAAATGGCTTTGAATCTTGGCTGCTTTGAACTGTTTTGCGTGTGCATGTGTGTGTGAGAATGCATGCGCAGGGGAGAGGGCTGCAAGAAAAGAGAAAGTGAGAGTAAGAGTGCAAGCTAAGCCCTGGCCTAGACTGCAGTCAGATAGAATCCATGCAGCTCATTAGTAGTATTTCTGTTCTTCAACAAAAGCAGAGGCTAAAAAATATTGTAATTGATTTCTATGCTGGCTCACCCGGCCTTCTTTTAATGAATAATTACTTCAAATGATCACTCAGCAAAGAACTGAGTACCGGCGGCTATTTTTATATGTAGATTTCAATTTATTTCATTATTTTATATCTTTTTTTTTTTTTTTTCCACGTGTCCACTGACGACACAGCTGAACAAACGACACAGATACATCAATCATTGCAGCGCTGATAAACACGGCAGAGAGGACGTGCCGCAACTAAATGTCAGAGGAAGACATCAAAAAAAATTCAAGCCAATTAGCGACTCTCCATTGATCTCCCTCTGCTCAGAGATGGACGATAGCTCGGACACTTGTTCGTGACGGTAGTACTTCTGTTTTGCAGAGTAAAGTTTTGCGAATAACATTTCTCTGACTGACGTCTTCCATCAGCTTTTGTGAGGACGTGTGTGTACCGACAAAAACCTTATATACATAGAACAATAAACCCTGGTTTACTGCACAATTCAGGCAGCTTTGTCAGGCCAAGGAGGAGACCTAGAGCAGTGGTGGGGAAAAACTCCTGTACAAGCAGGCCAGGAAAACACTGACAAAGGAGATCCGAGTAGTAAAGAGTAACTACTCTGAAAAGCTGAAAAACAAGTTTTCAGCCAACAACCCATGCATCAGGGTGGAAGGGCCTGCAGGATGTGGAGACCCATCAACTGGCTGACGAGCTGAATGTGTTTTACTGTAGGTTTAATAAACCCGCTTTCCCACCCCTCAACTGCTCTGACATCAAACAACCACCTGGTCTGGGTCGGCCATCAAACAGGACAGGAACAGACTACCACGAAGATTCAGGACTGCAGAGAAAATCATTGGTGCCGGCCTGCCCTCCGTCCAGGACTTTTGATGTATCACAAATGGTAACTGGACTTGCATTTCTATAGCGCTTTTCTAGTCTTCCGACCACTCAAAGCGCTTTACGCAACATTCACACACTGATGGCAGAGGCTGCCATGCAAGGTGCCAACAATGCCCATCAGGATTTAATCCGAATACTCATTCACACACCGATGGCTAAGCCTTCGGAAGCAATTTGGGCTTAAGTGTCTTGCTCAAGGACACATCGACATGCGACCCGGAGCAGCCGGAGATCGAACCACCGATCTTCTGATTGGTGGACAACCTGCTCTACCTTCTGAGCCACAAATGTGATTAATCAAAGTCTACGTAAGTTTGTTAAGGGAGGAGGACATGCGACTTTCACCCAGGAGGCCGGTGATCGTGTTCTGTGTGGAACCAAAAATAATCTACTTATTTTAACCCAAATCATAATATTTTAATAAACCTAACCATTTAATTGTGTTGCCTTCACCTAAATGTAATTGAGAATGCTGTTTTGAAACGGCAAAAGCACCATAAGCGGTTAAAACACTATAACGTTGATATACACGTATGTAGAAATGTTGACATGAAGCGTGTTTTTTGATTTGGAAACGTCAAGATTCAGTGCATCCGTGGTCTGCAGAAATGTACAATGCCAGGTTGGGAAATACTTTTCATTTTTGTTTTTGTAAGCCTATCTGATTTCTTGATATTCCAGTTATATCTACCTCTGAGATTTTTGCAACGTGTCCAACTTAATGGAGGTGAATGGAATTTTACTTAAGGTGCTCAAAGCATTGAAGAACTGGAAAAGTTTTCAGTGGAAGTACTTTCTGTTGAAGAATAGTCTATATGAAAGTGATCGACATCTGTGGATTATCCAGAATAGATGGGATATTGAGACTAGAAGACACAATGCTGCAAAATCCATTGGAGGGCAACACATACTCATAGAACATGAGTTACACCCAGGTAAAGTAGAGAGCAGGAAGCCTCTAAAGTTGTTGTTTTTTATTTCGGCGTCCGTGTTAACAGGTTAGAGCAGCGGCTCGGCTGCGTGTCAGCTGCGTCTCTTCTAGAGATTCGAGGTCTTGCATATTTTTGACACGAGACTCGCGCGGTTCACAGCAACAACAGACAGTGAAAGTGATCTATTGACTGTATATTGACATCATACCAGCAACATTACTACAGTTTCGATGTCTAAACATCTGTAGAAAATGTCACAGAGATGAAAAAAAGTAAAGACATGTTTTTAAATCAACACTTCCTGTTTTCATTTCGAAATAAAAGCCCTCAAGCTTTTTTTCTGTGCACAAAATTTCTTCATTTGTTAACACAAGGCTTTTATTCTGAAATATATGCAGGAGAGTGCTGTGGAACATGCAGTGACTTGCACGGCTCCATTAATGAATAAAGTACAGTGTTTAAATCAACACTTCCTGCTTTCATTTCGAAATAAAAGCCCTCAAGCATTTTTTCTGTGGAGAGAATTCCTTCATTTGTTAATACAAGCCTTTTATTCTGAAATATGTGCCACACAGTGTCGTAGAACATGCAGTGACTTGCACGGCTCCATGAATGAATATAGTATGGGGTTTTAATTGTGGATTATTAATATTATTTACAAATTACCACACGTTTCTTAACCTTTCTCTGTCTAAAATAAATATAAATGATATTTATAATGAAATTAAATGGCCATTATGAAAGGCATAATGCTGCTGCTGTATGACAGAGACGCTTGACGAGATGTTTCAACTGGCAGCACAGCTAGCTGCAGCTGCTAACAACTGGTGTGTGTTGGGCGCTATGCTGACGTATTCCCAGCCTAACCACATGGGTACATTAATTAAAGTGGTGCCCCTGAATTAATGAATAAACATGTTGGCCATGCTTAAAGCAAAAAGCCTCTCTGGCCTTCAAATATTGTGTATTTTCCACCTTTCAAATATTAGTAGGCAATGTTCTATGTTGTTTGGAAATCTTTTCACAGGAGAAGAGCTACTCGTGGAACTTTTAACATTATCTTCTCTCCCAACCTTCCCTCCTTGGCGAGGTGGGCTCAGTGCCAGCAAGATTAAAACCCTGGAAATGTCCCTGAGTGGCACTCAATATCACCCTACGAGACATTTCTTAAATTCAATCAAGATGGACTGAATGATTCATGATCTTCTTACATGATTGATAATGTGACAGCCATTCAAGTAGCCCAATAGTCCTAGGGAAAAGCTCAAAAAGATTCCTTGCGGCTAAAGAGCAACATTGTGCCTTACAAAGACCTCTCAAGGAAAAAATACTCATATGTATCATTCTAAAGGAATCAATAAACTAATTTGAGACTTTTAAGAACTCCTTAGGTCCCCAGAGTCACAGTTAATGGGCATTTGAAGTTATTAATTGCCTCTTTGTGTTTCATTGAACCCAGAATGGATGGTGATGTTTTTGAGAACTGTGATTTTGAGTCAGGGCTGTGATCCAAATAGTAATCCTGTGGTCTGATTTAGCAGGGCTGCTGCAGCTTCTCAGCAATGAATTGTATCTGTGCTTAACATAATTTACTTGATCCCATTGATTTTTTTTTTAATCTATGATAATTTTTCATTTGGATGGGAAGTTGTTGCTGTTGTTTTTTGTAGCTTTTACAATCTCAAAAAAAGTCAGTTGTACAAAATTTAACCTGAGAAATAATCCAAACTATTCACCAACACTTAGTCACCACCATTTGTTCTCAATGCTCTTTACCCATCTGTTACAAAATAATGTACACTGTGTTTAAGTCAAGAACTTATCAAGGACTTGTTTGATGAGAAGGTCGATACCATTTTAATGTCTGTATGTTAACTATGAAATTAGCTTAGCTAACGTCATGGGATAGCAGTTTCCCATTGCTTTCAGTGTTTATGCTGAGCTAACCTAACTACCTGCTGGCATTAGCTTAATTGTAGCACACTGACATGTATCTATTGGTGCCTTCAAATGGGGTCATGTTCACCGTATTTACGAGTTGGGCCCATATGAACGCCCCCTCATTTTGTATTCACGACCTCGGAAGTGGAAAGTTTCTGAAATTTCCGAGTTCACGACTTGTGACGTGTTTTTTTCATGTTGACAGAAATGGCGGAAGTTATGAAAGTTATTTTTTCGGTGCATAATAAGTGAATATATTGTAAATTTAGTCGTATATTGTTTTTCTTCGTAATTTTATAATAAAGGAAAATATTGATATTCCCAACGGCCTCATCTTTTTCCTCTTGTCATTATACCTTTGCATTTACTGCATGATGTTACCCACTTGCTAGCTTGCTAAATGGTTAGCCTCTGTGGCTTCTAAATGCCGACAGTAACGTTAATATTGCCGTTGCTTAGCAGCGGTGTTCTCACGACTTAACTACTTGAACGCCAAACATATCGTGTACACGACTTCCCATGTGGTAAACACGAGCTCATGAGTTTCATTTGAAGGCACCAAATCCTCTCATCTAACTCTTGGCAAGACAATAAGCGTATTTCACAAAATGTTGAACTATTCCGTTAAAGACACCATCTTGGACAGTTTATACACTAAAAAAATCAATCAATCAATCAATCAATTAACTGTAAAACAAATAAACAGTTTAATTAACAGTGAAAATAGTTGTTATTTGCAGCTTTACTGCTTGTGTTATTTGGTGTAACCTGTTTTACTGATATTTGCAGTGAAACTACCGCTGAGCCCATTTTTATTCCTGTGAAGAAGCATTGCCGTTTGACCTTTCTTAGACCCGTATGAGAGCGAGCAGAGCCTAACCTTATTAGCAGCCTTTTACTGCGTAAACTTTCCATTCAGAGGAATCTGACCGGATGTGGTGTCAGAGCTCGAGGCTGCACGCAGAGAACAATGTGGATTGCGGTGGACTGGTAATCGGGCTGCAGAACTGACAGTGGGCCAGTGGCAATCAAAGGTAATGGAACAAGCCTGAGGATCAATACAAGTCAGTGATCGCAGACAGACAAAGGTTGTTTAGTAGCAGGCAGCACTAATTGAAATCAATGGCTAATCTGATGACAGTTCTTAACCTTTACACCTCTGAGAGGATTCATAAACGAGCGAGAATCAGGGCAGAGCAGCAGGCAGACTGCCGTCTCTGTACAATTACTTTCCCCCACTACACATTTGTTTTTCTGCTGATTCACACTTTCTAAGATGCCTAACAAAGCCATTAAATGAAGTTACATTGCCCAGGATCAATACAGTAGGAGTACTAACGCTCTAGTTTATTGGTGATTCTGCTGTATGTGTGCTATCATCAATAAAAGGTAAATAAAATATGCATGTGGAGCCATACGGCATGTGGAAGGTCATTCAGCTGGTAATTGATTCATTCACTAAGGAAATAGAATTGTCAAATAAGGCCACAGAATTTCAATTTAATTCATACAGATGTACATGGGTCAGGTGAATGGGGTGTCCATCAAATAGGATTGAACCCAATTTACATGCAATTACACGTAATGCCCTTAAAAGCGGTGGTTAATTGATCGAGAAGCCGTAGTGCATTTTGTATGAGAGCTGGAGCTACCGGGCAGGCGTCAACCGGCGTGACAGCCTGAGAAAGGAAGATGAGACTGAGACCGGACGTTTTAATCACCAGACGTCAATAACTAATCAGGCGGCAGTGCACTACAATAGATATCATGGGGAGTTGTCGCAAACAAATTGTCAAGAAGAATCACAAGAAAACATTTGAAGTTGATTGGTCACTGAACACGATGTCGCTTTCGATCGAGGGATCTTTTTTTCTGGCCAATGTCTCATATTTCAAGGCTCACTGGATTTTGAAACAAAAGCACCATTCTATAGTGATAGTTTTCTGATTGCAACACCAATTAGCAGCCCGCGGCTATATTTTCATTATTCAGTCCAATGTTCACACGAGAGCTGCTCTCAGCTTGAGTTGTAGGTGAGTAGGAGTACACTACAGAGACATCAAGTGTAGTTGTAGTGAGATAATTACCATAAAGGGTTTAAATAGATGTACCTCGATGGAAACGGCACACATAACCAAACCGACGTACTGTACCTTAATGATATAACGTTTCTATCCCACTCCATTGAATGATTTATAGTTGACCCCTCGCAATTGCGCTCTATTTAAATGCAGCGGCGGTATTTCACTGTGTGGGAGTAAGAGCACGCTTGACGTGTGAGACGGTTAGGCCCAGAATAACGTGTAAGATGAAACCTTATTGATCGCGCTGTGGGAAATCAGGTATGCAGGTAATGCAGACTGGTGCTGTGTTGTACCTTTCTGTTTTTCTTGTCTGAATCAAAGCCATCTTTTATTTAGATGAAGCAGAATCTTTCATTTCTTCATCATCAGTGAAGTTAAATATTTTCAAACAAGACAAGATATTCCATTTTCACCAGCTGTTGCTTGGTGACGACTGGCTTTTCCACAAGGTCCTTGGAAGACTACAAAAGAGGGATGTGTATTATACTATCAAAGTATTCTCATTTGAAATCAGAGCAGTGCGCCTTTATTTGAACAAGGCTTTGATTCATGCACAGACACACTCCTTGATCCCCCTGCTTAATCCCACCATTGGCTGGGACAAGGACACGTTGACAATTTAAGACCTCTTCCCTCAAATTCTCTTAAATAGTCCTGTTGACTGATCACAACATAGTCTCTGGGATTTAGAAACATGCTTTTAATTAATCAGCTTGTAATGGGCAACCCAACTGGGTAAACATATTCTCAACAAGCTGACATTTCCCCAGGACGGCTGATGGATCGAGATGATATTCAGAGAAGTTTCAACTACACTCAAGTTTGTTTAACAATATTTGTGTAGCATGGAGTGTTTAATAGCTCCAAGTGGGATTTAGTGGTTATCGTTCTAGTTTTATACACCCTGCAGTCTCATTCTCCCTCAATAATAGCTAATGCTCTAATCCGTATTCTCTATACAGTATTCTTTAATATGTTCTGTGAATATTCAATTCAATTTGTTTTTATATATAGCATCAAATCATAACAGAAGTTATCTCAAGTTGCTTTTCATTTAGAGCAGGTCTGTACCGCACTCTATAATTTAGAGACCCAACAGGAGATCCCCCCGAGCATGCACTCGGTGCGACAGTGGCAAGAAAAAACTTCCCCTTTAAGTATGTACTGACCATCAGCAGCTAGCAGCAGCGGGTAGAAATGGAGCAAATACGATTAAAAAAAAGTTATTTTTCATAAATCGGTCACTATATCCTGACAGTAGTGCATGAGACAGGTAATCTGAAAAAAAATCATGTTCCTCTGTGTCCTCCGGTGCTCCTAACGGCATCTGCAAGATTTCACAGACCGGAGAAAAACAACCAATCAGAGCTGATCTGGAGTCTGCCGTCCAGCTGCCATCTATGAGAGCCAGCTGTCAATCACTCACGAACTCCGACCAAACGGTCAAACTAGGCAGCGCTGATCAAATATGAATCAAGAAAGAAGAAGAAGAAGTACAGACATGGAAGTTACATATCGACATGGCAAGTATCAAACAAATATAAATTGCATTTGTAGCTTGAGAATGAGGCTTATTACCTATCTGAAATGGCTAGTCTGACACTGATAGCAGCACACTGCATTGATGAGCAATTGAAAATGCCAGTATGAGTGTGTCTTTAAAAGAGCTCAGCAAATGAAAGTAAGCTTTGAAAGCCTGAAATCTCAGCGCCTGGCAAAGTAATTGTTGAGTCATTGGTATTGATCAGAAAATGCCATCAACCTCCCACAGATGTAACACAGGCATTTGTGTTGTGAGGCAGTTAAACTCTCACTTATTTCCCCTTTAACCTTTTCTTATTGAGAGAATGTCCACTGCTGTTTTCTGGATATGCACAGCTTCACATTCACACATCCACAAAATTACACTTACATGCTGCCTGGTGCAATCAGAGCCTTTGTATTGTGTTGTATAGATTTGGTGCCTTGCTCAAAGGCACCTTTATCGCTATCGATTCACTTTTCCTTCACTGTATTCTGCTGAGTTTAGTTTATCGTTTGACTGACTGAGTATGTAATTTCTTTTGTCATCCATATTGAAGGCTTTACAATGTTTTACAGTAGATAACATGCATTTTTACTCAGTTTGTATGGAAGCCCAACTCTGCCAAGACAAGGAATAAAATAAAAATTAGGCATGATTAAAACAATAATCAAAGAACGTACTGAGCCAGAATTATGACATATAAAGTCAACTTTTATTTCCCTGTTGGAAATGTGTTTCCATAGACATGTGCATGTTGGTTTAAGAAAGGTCCAAAGTATGTGACTAAATGTGCAAGAAATTGTGTGTTTGATTAGAATTTTTAAAGCCACTGTGTAACATCTCTAAAAAGTTCAACTGTGGTGCCCCCTAGTGGTACTATCAATAAAGGCACTGTGGCAGATAGAAATACATTATGCCCCTTTGCACCAATTTTCACCATTATTTATTAAGTTATCTACAAACAAAAACCTATGCTGTCAAAATTATTTGAAAGGTGCTATAATCACATAAAAAAAAAAAAACATGGTGGCTTTAAATCAATCTTTGGTGCTGGTCGACTGATATTGTTACCCTTGGACAGAGCCAGGCTAGCTAGTTCCCCCTGTTGCCAGTCCTTATGCTAAGCTAGCTGCTGGCTGTAGGTTGATATTTGACGGACGCATCTAAAATGGCATTGATCTTCTCATCTAACTCTAAGTGAACAAGCTTATTTCCCAAATTGTCTTACTATTGCTTTAATGAAAATGATGGTCTAGAGACCTCAATAAATATTTCTATTCACTTCAAGCTAAGTATACACCCTTCGCTAAGTCCCGCCCCTCACACACAGACTGGCCAATCATAGCATAGCATTGGCCATCTCTGACCAGGGTCCGACAACTGGACTCTAATGCAATTGTTTCAGATTTTCTTCATTTTCAGACTGGTTTTGTGGATTTCGAGCTACTCATGGTTAAACGTTACCCGGTACTCGTTACCCAGAGAGCTAGGGAGATATATGTTTCTAAAACGTTACATTTCTAAATAAAAACCTGAGCTAACATAGCTAGCAGAGTGCGTAAGCACACCATTAACTAGCGTTAGCACTATGCTACGCTAGCTACTGAAGGTATACTGAACACATGCTGCTTTTGCTTTGTAATGATTGTAACAGTGAATAAAATCCCACCTGGCTTTACAGAAACAGTGTTGCTCCTTAATTTCATTGTATTCTCTCTCGGTTGCCAGGTTATATGGTGGTTAAGTTTTACACTGTTTTACCTGTTTTTGCTGCTGAATCAGTTTGACATCCCGGCTATATCCTTCAAACGCATATTGTAGACCCTTCTCTCTGCTTCTCTCTGAAATCGCATTTTTGTTTTTCCGTAACCCGTGATTCTCCCATGATCTTGTGACATCGCAAGAATCTAGCTGCCGTGCACCATCAAACCCATCTCACTCCTCACGCCTAAACTTAACCAAAACAACCAAAAAGAGCAACGAGTACTAGCCAATCAAAGGCAGAGTAAGGGGGTCATGCCTTCATCATAGTAGGAAGAAAAAAAATTTGAAGGTCTGATGATGTCACTCTGCATTATAATTAGCCATGTGCGTCTGTTTGTTGCAGGGAGAGTGTATATTTTAGGAGCAATGGGCCTTCGGAACAATGGGTGTTTTTTTTTCCAGGATAACAGGCTTTCGTGTCATGGTTAGGAGAGCAGGCAGCAGGGGAAGGACACGAAAACATGTAGACTTGTGCAGTTCTGGGATTTAATGCATTAAAGAGCTTACAGACAGGTGTTGTTAGTAAGGCAGGTACAGATGGGCAGACAGGCAGGTTCCGGTAAATGGTAAATGGACTTGCATTTATATAGCGCTTTTGTAGTCTTTCGACCACTCAAAGCGCTTTACACTACATGTCAGCATTCACCCATTCACACACACATTCACACACTGATGGCAGAGGCTGCCATGCAAGGTGCCAGTTTACTGGAGGAGCCGGGGATCAAACCACTGACCTTCCGATTGGTGGACGACCTGCTCTACCTTTGAGCCACAGCCGCCCCGGTAGCGGTTGACAGTGGTAACTAGGATGAACTGGACAAACTGAACAAAGGAAGTCGGCTGGTATTTGAAGAACTGTATCTGATCAGTGGGAATGGGAAGCAGGTGGGTGGGGCAGAATTGAAAGGCAAAACTGATTAGGTGGGCATAGGCAAAGGCAGGAGCCACTGGAGGTCGAGCAGGAG
Source organism: Hozukius guyotensis (assembly GCA_916700995.1). Taxonomy (NCBI): domain Eukaryota; kingdom Metazoa; phylum Chordata; class Actinopteri; order Perciformes; family Sebastidae; genus Hozukius; species Hozukius guyotensis. The sequence continues at coordinate 58,322 of CAKALU010069463.1, forward strand.
GCCGACGGCGAAGGCGGAATCTCACTGGAAGAGGGCAGGAGGAGGACCGGACAGGTGGAGCTCCATCTGGGGGCCGGGCAGGAGGTCGACCAGACCGGCGGAGTCGCCCTAGTAGATGACCTTGAGGTCGGCGACGTAGGCAGGACCAGCCTGAAGGTCGGCAACGGAGACTGGATCCTTTAGGAGGACGAAGATGGTGATGGAACCCCTCTGGAAGACGGAGGCAGAGACAGGACCCCACTGGCCACGGAGGCAGGACCCCTCTCGAGGATGACCCAGGGACTTGAGGTCAGTACTCAAGTCCCTCATTCAAGTCAGGACAGAACCACAGGAAACTGCTACAGCCCAGTAGGAGCAGGAAACGAGGAGCAGGTGTCGGCCAGACTGCCAACTGGAGTCGAGGAACAGTTGTCAGCTGGACCGCCGCCTGGCCGCCCCCACACAGGAACTGGCCTGACGTCGGCTGGGACCCCCCCGAACTGAGAATGCAGTCTAGTTGTATATGGGAACATAATTTTGAAGGAGACGGCTCGTCAGTGCTGCAGGTGCTGGCAGTTCTGCGTGCATGTGGAATATTTCCATGTCCCTGACTCTACATGCCTGCAGCTCAGTGATGCACTTCATGTCGTCGTGCCTCAATATTCCTTGTCCACATTCTGCGCCGACGGTCAGCATGGCGGAGCATGTGTCGGGCTGAGAAACGCTGTCGTCCGTGCTGATTATTTATTTGTTCACATTTGTGTGTCTGGACGCGACGCCGGTGTTCACTGTGTTGTTTATCTGTGTGTTTTGTAGCTTCAGGCACACAGTGATGCCCCACATGCTGATGGCTGTCTATTATGTGAGCATCTGCCATGATGATTTTGTGCCCACCTCCCCTGTAAATCAAATGCCCTCTCTTGTTGATTTACCAGGGTCACAGGGAGGCAAGCTTCCATTTTGTATTCAGCGGCTATGCTTAGTTTCCTGTGGCGGAGTTACAAGGAATTGTCACTGCATATGTTAGCCGGACCACAGGCCCATTTGAAGAACAAGCAGCCCTTGTATTTTAGCACACAAACAAGTTGAGATAATGACGACTTCTCCCGTTGAGGAGAGATAAAGGGTAGCCGGCGCTGGTCTTTTGAAAAAGAACACAGTGTGAAGCGCCAGAAGTCATCAACTGGAATTACACTTCAACTTGTATTTCCGACTTCTTTTAGGTTGTGCCAGGCAATCACCAACAGAGGGGGGGAAGCATACTCCCAGAGCAAACCTGCACTTCTTTACAATCAAGCTCCGAGCTCTTTCGAGCTAGCTAGGTAGGTAGATAAGGGAAAAAAAAGTGGCTTGATTCTGGGCACAAAATAATAAAGATTTGATATTGGGTGGCGGTGGCTGTGCCCTCAAGGTATAAATCTGTTGCAGATTGTCTCCTCTGCTGCATTTCATTACTGGTGGGAGACTGCCGGATGATGTTCACGAAGAAGACGGGAGAAATAGGTCACAGTACGACATTGCGATCACTTGAGACGCACTCCAAATAGTTACTGCAGGGGAGATGTGATTTTGTCCTGCCAGACAATTAGTGAACAATAATGAGCGGAGCTAGATGAATATATCACTCATCTTTTTCCCTCAAAGACATTCCATAGGAGAATTATCAGTCACCTTTTTACTTTTATTCTTGGTAAATTTGGGGGGTTTTGTGAGTGCATGTGTTTTGGGCATGTGCAAGAAAAAGGCTCGCAGGCACGAAGGTTTGTGTGGGTGGTTGTTTGTTGCGAGTGTTAGAGCGACTGTCTCCGTGTCTATCACTGTCTCGGTGTAAGATGTAGACATCCATCCGGTTTACTGAGAAATGAACCTTTATTTTTTACCACATGGATTCATCAGGTTGAAGACTTCTTTCCTGAGAGGGCGTGATCGTGAAGCCTTCTGTCACGGGGAAAAACACACGGAGCCTCAAAAGCCGGTGATGAATCACATCAGAGCACTCGTTCAGATTTAATAAAGGAATTTAAAAAGCAAAGGGGGCAGATGACTCACTCCTGTTGGAAAAAAATTAAGGATTGTTTCGTTGTAAATATATCCAACTAGAAGACAAAAGGAGAATGGTATAATTAGACACAACAGTGATAGTAAAACATATTTTAAAGGACCAGTGTGTACGATTTATCGGCAGAAATGGAACATAATATTCATACCTATGTTTTCATTAGTGTATAATCACCTGAAACTAAGAATCCTTTTCGTTATCCACTTAGATCAGTGAACCACTCAAGTGTTCTGATAGAAAACTAGACTTCTGCACCTCCTCACGGCTCTGTTTTCAGACTTTAAAAAAATCTAGACGGTGACGGAAGACTTTGACCAATCACAGGTCATTTCAGAGAGAGAAAGCGTTCCTATTGGCTGTGCTCCGGCTGGTGGGCGGTGCTTGGTATTTCCTCAACTTGATCTCAACATGGCTGCCGGGTCACAAACGTTCTCATTTTACAGCTGAACAGTACACTACAAGATGTTTCTGAAAACATTTGAGGAGAGAAATAGACATTACAGTAACAGAATATTGATTCATATTTGATCAGCGCTCCGTAGTTTGACCGTTTGGTCGGAGTTCGCGAGTGATTGACAGCCGGCTCTCATAGACGGCAGCTGGACGGCAGACTCCAGATCAGCTCTGATTGGTTGTTTTCCTCCAGTCTGTGAAATCTTGCAGATACCGTTAGGAGCACCGGAGGACACAGAGGCACATGATTTTTTTCAGAATACCTGTTTTGTGTACTACTGTCAGAATATAATGACTGTTTTATAAAAATAACTTTTTTTAATCATATTTGCTCCGTTTCTACCCACTGCAGCTTTAATTCCTGACTACCAACAACTTCAAAGTCGTCCTGTATGTATTCACTCCTTCATTAAAGGACAGTGTTACACAATGAGCAGCTCCTCATCTAATCTGAAGAGAGGATCAGAATGTATAATTCATGTCTAAGTCTGGTTTTGGGGATTTTCATCGTCCGGTGTCAGTCCAGCTGGATGAGCAGTGGCACACTGCAGTGGAATCTGACAGTGAGTGCTTTTGCTTTAAAATGGCAGCTCTGCGAGAGACGAAGCAAACTAGCCCCGGGGCGCTGATACTCTCATGTGAAGTAAGCAATCTGTCGACTCCTCCGCTCTAAAAATAAACGCCAAAAGAAAGGGGCAATATCTTATTTATCTCTCTTTATATGAGCGCATAATCCCTTTGTTTCTGCTTGTTGTCTTCAGAACTGATGAGAGCGTCATAACCCGCAGAGCAGAACATTGATTCAGAGAAATATTGCATTACTCACCCCAAGTATAGCCCAATGTCTCACTGCATTAGATTCAAAGAGTGGGGCTGAATATTTGAAGGACTCCACTACCACTTCACTCCTAGTTGAGGCAGCCGTCAAACTTCTCGGGCAGCACCTTTGAGAGGCTCAACGTTGTGACTGATTGCTGTCGACTTTATAGAAGAAGTGGACGTAGTCGCCGTGACGTCACCCATTGGTTTGTGGTCTTGAGTTCGGCATTTTGGCCGTCGCCATCTTGGTTATTTGCAACCAGAAGTGACACGAGAGGGTGGAGCTAAGTAAAGCCGAATACTGAATAAGACGTTTTCAGGCGACCAAAAAGGTTATAATTAACTTTCATGAACTGACAACACACTGTGAAAGAGTTAAAGTTGTAATGGTAGCGATCTGTCAATCACAAGGTAGCCACACCTTAAAGCAGACCCTGCTTTATGGTCTATTTGACTCTAAACGGGACCATAATTTACTAAATGAATATCATGCTGTATTGAAGAAGACCAGTGTTGCCAGATCTCGAGAGAGAAACAAGCAACCAGGTCTATAGAAACAAGCCCAAAACAAGCGACCTTACCTACCTGCCACAATATGAGAGAGAGAGAGGCGGCCACTTGATCACTTCATATATATATATATGCATGAATTTATTTTGCATCCACATTTGGCTTGTAACTTTAAATTTTTCTTGTCAACTAAACTTAAATAAGTTGAACATTTTATTTCATTTTTGCATTTTTGCTAAGACCGTGAATCCAATGTCTGTAAGCCTGATTGAAGCCTGATCAGGGTTGTGTACGGATCCTGCAACAGGACAAACTAGACGGTATAGAGGAGAGAGACGGGAGCCCAAATAAGCAACTACACTTTAGAAACAAGCCCAAAAAAACGCAACCCGCGACTACCAATATTTGTAAGCCACTTTTCAGGAAAACAAGCCCTCTGAAGAAGACTTGAAACTAGCGATTAAGACCATAAACTCGTGTTTACAATGTTTACTGCGGTAATAAATCAAGTGAGATGTAGGCTCATTTTCTAATAGACTTCTTTGTGACAGTATGTGTGAACCCTCAGGGAAGAACTGAAACTCACATCATGTTAAAGATCTCCTGAGATACATGTTACATATCCCATCACTGTTTAACTCTACCGCTGGGAAGCAGCTGTCTTCTTTATGTTTGATCATGTTGTTGCATTTCTTCTCTTCCAACAAGCGTATTATAAAGGATTATAAACAGTACATAAACAATTAAAGCAGCAGTGGGTAGAAATGGAGCAAATGTGATTAAAAAAAGTTTTTTAATAAACGGTCACTATATCCTGACAGTAGTACATGAGACAGGTAATCTGGAAAAAAAGCATGTTCCTCCGGTGTCCTCCAGTGTCCTCCGGTGCTCCTAACGGCATCTGCAAGATGTCACAGACCGGAGGAAAACAAGCAGTAAGAGCTGATCTGGATTTTGCCGTCCAGCTGCCGTCTATGAGAGCCGGCTGTCAATCACTCGCAAACGGTCAAACTAGGCAGCGCTGATTTAATATGAATCAATATTCTGTTACTGTAATGCCTATTTCTCTCCTCAAATGTTTTCAGAGACATCTTGTAGTGTAGTGTTTAGCTGGAGCACAGCCAATAGGAATGCTCTCTCTCTCCGAAATGACCTGTGATTGGTCAAAGTCTCCCGTCAAGGGCTAGATGTTCTAAAGCCTGAAAACAGAGCCGTGAAGAGGTGCAGAAGTCTAGTTTTCTCTCAGAACACTTGAATTACAATATGCTGAAAGGTTATTATGGAATTTTTGCCCGATGATGCCAAAAATATACTGCCTACTGAAGCTTTAATAAATGGTTGATAACATATTAAAACACACAATAATTAGTTATAAGCAGGGATATTTTTTTGTGTTAATGTATTTTTCAACAATTATAACTTTTCCTTTGAAGCATGCCCATGGGATATAAAAACAGTCAGATTATTAATTTCCAAGGGGCCATATGGGAGAATGTATACATGTGTATTAATAACACACTGTAATGTGTAATAATATATTATTACACGTGATTGCAGCTATGTTATACTGTCTTATCAAGCATCTAACTGCTCGTAAACCAATTATTGGTTCTTTATAACTACACCGATGGGTTTGTAGTGTGTTGATATGTTGCTTATAAATATTAAATGGGATAGCTACTACTGTAGCTCCTGTTAAGCCAAAGAGAAGCTTACAGAAAGTGCCTTTTTATAGCTCTCCAGGCATTTTCCCAAAAGGCCTAAAGGTGTCTTTAGTGTGTGTGTGTATGTGTCCCAAATCTGCACTACGAGGTCACTCAAGCTGTCTCTCTGGCTGTACAGAATCCTCTGAGGAAGTTCTTCTTTAAGTGCAGTGTTTCTTAATACACAAATGATAAGCGGTTAAGAGAGGGAGAGGAGATGAAACCCGGGTCTGTAAATCATTGTCAACGTGATTGGTTTTCTCTGACAAGGCGAGGGAGGCAGAAAAAAAAAGGTTCAAAGACATTCCTGTGCCAAAAACACAAATAAAAGTAATCAAACACAGCAACATCATCAATCTCCCCAACAGTGCTCCTGCCAGGCCGGTCTCTGCACTGAATTAACACCGGGTGGGCTTTTTTGCCGGCCGGGGTGGCGGCTGCGTGGCAGGCTGGGCTACTATCTTACCTGGCGCCAAGCCAGAGCGAGATGCTTTGATTTGGCATGAGCGATAGAGGGCGCGTCGTTCACTCCGGGAGACGAGCAGCTGAGGCTGTTTATGATGAGATTATTCTGCAACCAGTTGATTAAATGGACGCACACATATCTGTCATGGGAGTTAAGGGATTACACCAGGTGGATTGGGGGTGTACAGGAAATTCTATGCATAATATTGATGTGAAAGTGCATCAAGAACATTTTCACACTATAATCCTATTGATTAACCATTTGCTTGTGCAATACATCACAGTCCCAAACATTTTGTGAATGAGATTCTGACTTCCACATTCTGTGGCGCCTGCGTAAATATACTAAGGTCCCACAAGGATCATGATTATATACATCTTTGTGATATCGATGTACCAGAGCTAGTTTATCCGTGCATGAATTCCTATCATCCAAAAATGCTTCTGTAAAGCTTGCTTCACAAATTAGTAATGTGTTAGGAAGTAAACATTAGCATTAGCTTATCTGTCTTCCTTCGTCTCACCGCTCAAACAAACACTTGGATGAACAGTGAAAGTGTGGACATGATAAATGTGATCATTTGATGTCACTCAGGTTAATTAAAAGGCTGTCACACCTGACTGGTGATGGAGAGGATGTGATGAAATAGGCCTGAATAACCAATACTTTCTCTTGCGTGTTATAGGAAATGAGCAGATCTGAGTGCCGGCTGCTCCCTATAGTGGGAATTATTTTTGTTCCGTCCTTTTCTGTGCAGTCTCACAACATCCTAAGAACAACATTAAAGTCACTGTGAGTATACTTTTTGTATGTGATTATAACATCTTTCAAACTGTTCTGATGGTGAAAGCTGCAGAAAATTGAGACAATATTGGTCTACGTAGCTTTGTTACCTCCGCCAAGGCCGAAGACCTAGGATGGAGGTTATGATTTTACCGGCGTTGGTTTGTTGGTTTGTCCGTTTGCAGGATTACTCCAAAAGTCCGCATTGGATTTGAATGAATTTTTTTGGAGGGGTGGGGTGCGGCACAATGAACACTCCATTAGATTTTGGTGGCGATCGGGTATAACACCACAGGCTACAACACATGCGCAGTGTAACTGATGACGCGTTCATGATGCGTCACCCAGCCTCTTTCCTTCTGCCTGCAGAGAGAGGGACAGAGAGAGAGCAGGGGGTGGAGGGAGGGGGGGGACACCTGTAGATTCAGCGTTTTTTCACATTACACTCTGTGAAATTACAGTTGAGTTCGACCAAAGCGCACTTGGTGATTGTTGGAAAGAGTAACGATGACGGTTTAGGTGAGTTTTACTTTTGTTTCTGTCCAGTTTGAATGAAGTGTTTTAAGATGCTCCGCTACATACAGCTGATCTCAACATAAACAAAAATACAGGGCAGCTTGGCAGAGGTCTGCGCTCTCCGAGTGCCATTCTATTTTTAAATAGCTTTGATCCTGGTTGGGGCGTGCACTGTTCATCATAATGATGTTCTGTGCTAAATTGTTGAACAGTACAACTGATTTCTTATTTTAAAACTCTTTGTGTCACCAATAACCTACCAGCTGAATCAGTTTAATGATGATTTGGTTAAATCTTAAAGGCAATTTTGAAAGCTCAACGAGGCTCAGTTGGTGAATATCTAATTTGGGAACCAAACTTTTCCTACGTGTACATAATTGTCAAAACAACACTCGAGAACTCTTGTTAAATATATTTGTGTGTGCATGTTTACCATCCATCCATCCATTTTCTAAACCTCCTCATTGTGCTAGGAAAGAGAATATTCTCAATACCGGAGCTCCACATGGGCGCTTATTCAGTCCTATTTCTCGACACAATCTATACAAACAGCTGTCGAAGTCCATACAACACTACCTTCTACTTTAAATATGCAGATGACACAGCAATCCTCGCAGTGCTCAACAACGCCCCTCACTCTGCTCATCAACATAACATACATCACAACAGCTGATCTGGAGTCTGCCGTCCAGCTCTCAATCACTCGCGAACTCCGACCAAACGGTCAAACTAGGCAGCGCTGATCAAATATGAATCAATATTAGTTACTGTAATGCCTATTTCTCTCCTCAAATGTTTTTCAGAAACATCTTGTAGTGTACTGTTTAGCTGTAAAGTTTGTGACCTGGCAGCCATGTTGAGATCTGCTGAGGAAATACCAAGCACCGCCCACCAGCCGGAGCACAGCCAATAGGAACGCTCTCTCTCTCTGAAATGACCTGTGATTGGCCAAAGTCTTCCGTCACGGGCTAGATTTTTTTTAAAGCCTGAAAACAGAGCCATGAGGAGGTGCAGAAGTCTCTCAGAAAACTTGAATTACTATATGCTGAAAGGTTTTTATGGATTTTTGTTGCCCAACGATGCCAAAAAATATACTGCCTACTCCCACTTTAAGTTTGACTTTTGCCACCAAAGATGGTAATGAATTATTTCGCTGGTGTAACTCTGAATTTCAGCGGCTCACAGCTTGCCTTCAGCTTTTCTTCCGCAGAATGCGGTTAATCAAACTCATAGCTGGCGCTGACATTTAGCTTTCATCAACAGCTCTCTTCGGAGTGACACAGTAATCATAAATTTCCTTGTCTCCCTGATTTTTATCTCATACATTTTAGCTCTCTTCCCGCGTGCCGCTCCTGTAGTCAGACAACCCTGGGGTGTTGGTTTGTGCCAAACCTCCCCTCCCTCCGTCTGTCGGTCTCCACCCTATTTTTCCTGAGTGTGAGGTAATTACCTCCCTATGAATTCACTGAAGCTAGATCTGTGGCAGATATGATAAAAATAGCTGACAGGGATTTTGACATAATAGTCACATTGTCTCATAGAGAAAGGGGCTTCTAATGAATTCTGATGAGGCCCACCTCGATAATTATCTCCGTGTCATTCAGATGAGGCCAGGATAAGACATTTTTGTTTGCTACGGCTGCCAGCGATTGTCGAGCAAAAGTGACTTTCGGACAACCTTGGTTTGGAGTTTATGATGACTTTGTCTAGAATAAAAATGCTGTTCTGCAAGATATCCTTGAATGATAATCGATTGTCTGGTCCACTGCTTTGTCCGTCGCCAGCGTCGCCGTCGTGCGTGGGCATCTCTATTTGCAGCATAAAAGCAGCTGTTAGTTCAATCAAATTCCCAGTTGTGGGCCTTTTACAGTATATAAGCAAGAAGAAAAATCTAACATTTGTGAATAAAAAGCTCCCCTAATCCTCTGAAGCTTCTTTAACGGTGGCGAGAGATGGGAATACCATCGCAGAAAAATATAAAAACCTTACGATAGTTATTCATCAAAATGTTTTCTAGCCAACAGATTAACAGTTCCCCGGGGTGTATTAAGTTGAGAGCCATACTGAATCTGACTTTCATGTCGTTTCTTTATAGGGTCAATTTTCCAGCCAAGGTCAGGCAGGCTCTGAAACACTCCCACCGGTACTACGTTAATACATTAATTGCTACATTAATTTCTTGCTAATACTGAACTTAGCTGGCCTGTAAAAGCTTGTAAGAGCCAGGCTTATAAAAAAGAGCATCCTGGGCATTGTGTTATGCAGGTGAAAAGATCAGAAAGAAGCGATTGCTTGCCGGGGCTGTTTACAATCAAGAAGACACGGGGGTTTGTCCTCTACACACCGCAGTGTGAATCTTATCAGAGGGGGCTACAGGGATCGCACGGGGATCTGCTATGTCAGCCTTTTTCTGGTCCTCGAGTACACTGTCCCTCAGGAATTTAATTTGAAGAACAAACCTGTAATTATCTACTCGGGTTGAAATGACAAAGAAGACTGTGTTTTGGTGAATCACTTGGCAGAGCGATAATTACAGCAGAGAAGAAGAGCGTGTATTAAGTCGTTTGTCATAAACCCCAAATTTGGGAGGGATGAGAGACTGGGAGAGACTTTATTTTTTTATACAAACCCAACCTCACACCGCTCAGTGTCTGCACTCTGTATCACTGAAATTCATTGGCAGGTGGGGAAGTTCAGGTACAGAGTGACGAAGTCCCTCCCCTTCCGGTAGAACCAATGGGACCTTATTTTAGAAAAAAAATATCAACGTTAGAGAGACAAATCATTTTTTGATCCCATTTGAATTACGCCATGAATCACAAAAATATGTTTGTCAATTTAAAACATGATTTCGCAAGTCCAGAAAGTCTCAGTATCATTTAGTTTTGTGTCAAACCTCTCAGTGAACTACATCTCTCGTCTGGCACAATATACGTCACCAACACTAGCTAGCTAGCTAACTTAACTATGTTCAATGCACAAGTGAACCGTTATCTACCTGATGTGTTTTATCCAGCGACTCCTGGTGTTTTTATCAGCCAGGAAGAGAGAGAAGTTCATCCCAGTAGGAATAACACAGACATCGTAGCTTCAGAGAGAGAAACGGCACTATATACGCGACTGTTGGGTGTGTCGTTTTCCTAATTACGTATTTTCACAGTCTGATTCACAAACTGCGACTTTTTTGACTTCCAAAATTATGTTTTAAATTGAAAAAAACATCAAATGTATGATTCATGGCGCAATTCAAACGGGATCAAAAAATATTTGCCTCTCTCCCTTGACTACCGTTGATATTTTTACGAAATAAGGTCCCATGGTGGTCCACCAAAAGGGGCGGGACTTTGCCTCTCAATTGGCATTGCTTAATTCATAAATAATTTAATTTAAAGTGACTTAAAATACAATGAGGGGGGGGGGGAATGAAACGTAAATACAAGTTGTTTTAATTAAAGGACCAGTGTGTAACAATTAGGGGGATCTATTGGCAGAAATGGAATATAATATGAATAAGTATGTTTTCTTTAGTGTATAATCACCTGATAATAAGAGTTGTTGTGTTTTCGTTAGCTTAGAATGAGACGTTTATATCTACACAGGGAGCGGGTCCTCTCCCCTCTAGCCCAGAACGGACGAACCAGACTCCGTTAACTTTTCCTGCTTGGGCCGGAGTCGATAACGTTACTCGCTCCTGTCGTCGCCGCTCTCTCTCTCTCTCTCTCTCTCTCTCTTGCTTCTCTTGCTCACTTCCAACATACACAAACTCTAAGCGCTGGCTCTGCTCCAAATGACCTACAACTGGCTCTAGAGAGAGCCATTCGCATTTTCACAAGGCTTCAGTTGGTTGCAATCTCCTCACCTCACCGCTAGATACCGCCAGATCCTACACACTCAACCTTAAATGATACTAACGTATAGCCAGGAAGTGGGGGAATATTCCAAGAATATTAGAGGCTCAAAATGTATGAGATTAAAGTTGTAAATTTACTAGAAAAAAACTTCAGACACCGTTTGAATTTGGTTGCTGGTAAAGTAGTTATTATGGTAAGGGTGTCCTCTAAACGAGGTCCTGCAAGATAATTATACACGTTTTCTTTCATGTTCTCTCTGTTTTTTCATGAACATAAATATTAATATTGTAGAAGTTACAGGAAAGTAGAGATGAACAACTTCTATCTTTGACTAAATGAAGGCGTGTCTTTTGTCCGAGCACAGCTAACACAAAAAAAAACAACCGTTGAGCAGACATTACTCTGAACACACAGCGTTACCATAGTTACACTGATGCTTTTAAGGGACTGTGCCTAACTGTCACTGTGTCAGCGTGAAGGTAAAACAACACAGAAAAGGCACAAAACACAACTGCTTTGTGTTGTAACACAGATTATGGTGAATTATGCCCTTAGAGTTTGCTGGGGAGAGGGAAGTCTGGAAAACGCTGCTTTGTGTGCTGCCCCCGTGATGAGAATTATATTTTGCACTTAGCGGCTCACGTTACCGCAGTGTTGAACTGTGGCATCTGTGGTGTGATGAGGTTGATCCCAACCTTGCAAAGTGAAACGTTTAAGTTCCTTGCCAAAAAAAAGAAAGAAAAAAAACTCTATTTTTTTCTCTTAAATTTGCCTCTTTCATTTTTGGGAATATCCAAGTTTTTTTTCATAAGTTTCTGAATATTATCCCCTTCCCCCGGCTCCGTGATTATACGCCGTCATACTAAAATACTCCATTATAGAGCCAAATATGTCCTGTGCCACATTCAAGTTCATACAAATGATCACACTCTCATACATTAGATATATTTCTTTTGATTTTTGGGGGTAAAGGGAGTTTGATACAAACTTCCAAAAAAGAGAAAAGTTTTCTTACTTGCGATTTCTTTTCATGATTAGGCTACATGTAATGTCTAAAGTCTATTCTGTTTGATCGTTTCTCCAGCCGAAGTCTTCATGTGATTTATAACATTAGTGTTTCAACATCATATAAAATCCTCATGATGTGCAGTGGACGGATCCACAACAGAGGAGCTAATTTATTTTCTTCTGTCTCTCTCATTCTCTCGAAACAAACCAGAGACTTAACAACTTGAAGATGCTCTTTGTCTGTCATGAGGAGTTTTGTTGCCTAAGTTTAGTTTATTTTGTAAAGACAGTGTATGTGTGTAACGAGCGGAAATTGGCACGTGCAAAACTGACACTAGGGGTACATTGAGCATCATAGTTTGAATCGTAGGGCCACTGACCAGGCTGCAGTATTTGACTAGTTGGGAGTGAGAATGTGTTGTCATGGACCATTTTGTTTTATCGAAACATTTTTAAGCATCTTACTTCATGTCAATCCCCATTCCCTTTTCATTTATGTCACTGTTAATATTTTTTTAATTGTCTAAAAGTAGTTCTCTATTATGACTGCTGACGCAATTAAATTTGTCCAGTGGTGTGAAAGTCTTCTTATTACTCTTTGGTTAAATTTTTTTTAAATGGAACTTCACAGATGGAGACCAGGTGGACTTACGTCACAATATTAAGCATTGATTATGCAAATGATGCACGTACTTGTGAACAAACGTGTAATTTGCAACAAGTACTGTAAGTACAGCTGAGACTAAATTTAAAAGTAGGGATCGCCAAAGTTATTGGGATAAATCTCTGGGGACATTTAAAGTCTGTACAAAATGTCATGCTATTCCATGCAATAGCTGTCGAGATATGAGCGTTGAACCTCCAGACCGATCCAGCCAACGCGGCTGTCCCTGGAGCTACGCTGCTGGTATAGCTTAAAAAAAGGGCATCCAGGAGTTTGTCTCCCTCTGGATACGGAAAAAGTAGTACAATTCCCGAAAAAACCAAACTTTAACTAACAGTGTAAGTTCTGCATTAGATGTACATCTCTTTGCACCACTGGCTTCCATAAAACAGACATCAGTTATGTGACCTTCCAGACTCTTAAGGGCTTTGTTTCTGCAAAGCGGAGAGATGAAGCACAGACAGCCTGAGGGTAGTAATCCGGTTATGTCTCTCTCAGGTGAAGAGGGAGCCTGGATCTCGAGGCCTCGGGACATAGCGAAAGGTATGATATGACATGCAACCCTGGGGGTCATTTGCTCTACAGCATAATTAATCTAGCATGTCACGTTCAACTTGTTAACGCCGGTGGTTCAGAGTAAAACAAATGAGCGCCACCGCGCAGCGTCCGGTTCTGCATTGTCAACATGAATGCACTCAAGGATTCCTTTGAGATGTAATGGATAAAAAAAATAGGCTGGAATAATGAATAATTTATCACGGTGTATTCATTTCATGGTCCGCCGGAATCCTGGACAATGGCACAATGTGTAGGCTTATATTGGAGGGATATTATGCAATTCTCCCTCTAAGAACAAGACTTAGCATTTACGCTGTGAATTAAATAAAGAGCTGTTGAAAAGTGTGTCTGCGTTTTTCCCCTGACGTCTTACTAAATCACAGCAATACAATGTCATTAACAGAGTGACATTAATGTTCATGTTTATTTAACGCCTTGTTAATAAGGACTCAGACTCTTCCTAATCAAATCCTGATTACATTAGTCTAATCACAATACATACTGCGGATGCTATGAAGCAGCGACAGCATGAAACATCTTCATTTCCTTAGGACATACATGTGGATCTATTTGTGATGATATGGCTAAGAGCACTTTTGTCTAATGTCCCTGTCATGTCACGTTGTTAATTGGAAAATAAGTATAAGGGATAATGTACAGCGAGCCGGTCATTGTTGTGAAAGAATCCCCTACAGGGCGATGCTGCGGAGCGGTCTCTCATCGCCCTGAAGGGGATTCTTTCACAACAATGACCCGCTAGCTGTACATCATCCCGCTTATTACACGGCTACTTACTGAAGAAATCAATATTTTGCCACAAAAACGGTCCGCCAGAGTCCAACATCAGAGCTGCGCCCATAGCAACGGTCTGTTATACATAGCAACGGTCTGTAGGTACCGCAGAACGCCGTGATTGACCACCGATATTCAACACAGCCGTGTAATAACAACTTTTAAAATAGAAAAGCAGTTGATGGATAAAATGTGACACACTATCAGAGGGGTAGCGGCACTCTGTCAGTCATTTTGAAGGAGAAAGACACAGATGCAGCAGACACAGACTTACTCATGTGCTCGGGTCTATTGTCATTTTACACAATATGTTCTGTGAGAAAACTAGACTTCTGCACCTCCTCATGGCTCTGTTTTCAGGCTTTAATGAATCTAGCCCTTGACGGAAGACTTTGGCCAATCACAGGTCATCTCAGAGAGAGAGAGCGTTCCTATTGGCTGTGCTCCGGCTGGTGGGCGGTGCTTGGTATTTCTTTGACAGATCTCAACATGGCTGTTGGGTCACCAACTTTCTCATTTTACAGCTAAACCGTGCACTACAAGATGATTCTCAAAACATTTGAGGAAAGAAATAGGCATTAACGTAACCGAATATTGATTCACATTTTTTATATAACATTGATCAGAGCTGCCTAGTTTGACCGTTTGGTCGGAGTTCGCAAGTGATTGACAGCTGGCTCTCATAGACGGCAGCTGGACGGCAGACTCCAGATCAGCTCTTACTGCTTGTTTTCCTTCGGTCTGTGAAATCCTGCAGATGCTGTTAGGAGCACCGGAGGACACAGAGGAACATGATTTTTTTTTCAGATTACCTGTCTCATGCACTACTGTCAGGATATAGTGACCGTTTTATAAAAATAACTTTTTTTAATCACATTTGCTCCATTTCTACCCACTGCAGCTTTAATCGTTCATGTCCTGATTATAATCCTTTATAATAAGCTTGTTGGAAGAGAAGAAATGCAACAACATGATCAAACATAACATTATTTATATAAATGTAATTTATGATGCTGTTGGATTGCTGCTAGACTGCCCTGTTACAGGTTCATGTTCTTCTCAATCCTCTTGGCCCCCTTGGGAGCATAGGGCGTCCACCGTGGATCTCCACCTCACTCTCTACTGTGCAGTAGTCTTTGCTTCTTGCTGATCTTATTTAGCTCGTCGATCGTGGACCGTCTCCAGTTGGTTTTTGGTCTCCCTGGCTTCCTCTTTCCTTGTGGGTTGTAGTCCAGAGCTTGTCTTGTTATGTTTCTTTCTTGTTTTCTGAGTGTATGCCCGATCCATCTCCACTTTCTCCTTTTGATTTCTTTGTTGATTCGCTCCTGGTTTGTCTGTTTCCACAGGTCTGTATTTGTAATTTTTCTGGGCCACCATATCCTCAGTATGTATTGGAGGCAGTTGTTAATGAACACTTGCAGTTTGTTGGTGATCGTGTTTGTGGTTTTTTCAGGTTTCACAGCCATAGAGAAGGCCAGATTTTACATTTGAGATTGAAAATTCGGATTTTTGTGTTTTTGTAGAGCTGGGAAGAGAGCCATACAGGTCGGAGTGTTCTGAAGGCATGTCTTGCTTTGCTGATGCGTAGCTCCACATCCTTATCTGCTCCTCCGTCTGTGCTGATGTTGCTTCCCAGGTAGACAAACTCTGCCACATTTTCAAGGGGTTGCTCCCTGATATTTATTCCTTGGTGGGATTTAGTGTTGATCCTCATGACCTTGGTCTTTCCAACGTTGATCATGAGGCCTAGCTGTTTGCTGTGTTCATGTAATCTGTTTGTCTTCTGTTGCATTTGTGTGTGTGTTCCTGAGATCAGTGCCAAGTCATCTGCAAAATCGAGGTCTTCTAATTGTGTGAAGGGAGTCCACTGTAACCCCGTCCTTTAGCCATCCACTGACTTTTTCATAGTCCAATCGATGGCAACAAGAAAGAGCAGGGGGGACAGAAGACAGCCTTGTCGTACTCCTGTTTTTATGTGGAGGGTGTCTGAAAGCTTGCCATTTGAAATGACTTGGCCCGTGAATCCATTGTACATGCATTTGATGAGATTGACCAGTTTTATGGGTATTCCATAATGTCGGAGGAGCTTCCACAGGATGTTTCTGTCTAGGCTGTCGAAGGCTTTTTCAAAGTCAACAAAGTTGATGAACAGTGATGACTGCCATTCCATGCACTGCTCGACAATTATTCTGAGTGATGCAATGTGATCTGTACAGGAGTTGTTCTTCCGGAAACCTGCTTGTTCCTTCCTGAATATCTTGTCAAGTGGTTCTTGCATTCTATCCAAGATGATTCGGCAGAGGATTTTGCTGGGGACTGAGAGAAGCATGATGCCTCTCCAGTTCTTGCATTCACTGAGGTTGCCTTTCTTGGGAATTATGACAATTAGCCCTCCTTTCCAGTCATTGGGTACCTCCACTTTACCCAGATCTCATTTAGAAGCCCGTGGAGGATGTCAGCGGTGGCACAGGTGCATGCAGGAGAGAAAACAGTTTTTAACGACGAAAAATGACGAAAAATATGGACTGAAGCAGAATATTTCATAAGATAAAAACATGCAGAGAATTTTGGAAATAATTACAATCTCTTTTTTCAATAAATTTTGACTTTTGGACTGCGGATTGATGCAATTACAGAGACGGATGGAGCGCCGCATCGCAACTTCTGTAACGTTGGAAAGATATTCACAGATTCTAACTTCCGGGATCAACAACTCATGAGCGAAATGTGTTAAAACACAAATCTTTCTGACCATAGTAAGACAGACAACGAGCTACAACCGTCCTCAGAGCTGGACACCTAACATTCAATCAATCAATCAAACTTTATTTATATAGCACCTTTCAAACAAGTCAAATGCAATTCAAAGTGCTGTACAAACGACCGACAAAAATGTAAAATGTCAAAAATGGATCCAGAGACCAATGCAAACCAAAACAACCAATATAAAAAATCATTGAATAAGAAAGCAATAAAAGATGGGTATTTAAGATAATAAAAGATAAATAAAATACAAGGAAACAAAAACAACATCAAAAATAAACAAACAAAGACCCATGAAACTACACAAAATAGGCAGATCATATCAAAACAACAACATTTTAATAAAATAAAATAGAACAAAAGAGATAATGATCAGCAATAAAATGTTGACCAAACAAAAAACAGTAAAATAAACACTATAATGATGATGATAAATAAAACAAGTATAAACCATAAAACCATAAAATTATAAATTTATAAAACACTACATAAAAGCCAGACTAAATAGATGGGTTTTTAATCGACGTTTAAAAATATCAATATTTTCAGCTCCTCTCAGTTCCTCTGGACGGTTGTTCCAGCGGCTGAAAGCAGCATCAACAAATGTTTTTGTTCTGCTCTGCGGAACAACTAAAAGAGAAGAACCGGAGGATCTGAGGGTCCTTCCTGGTTCATAAACCAAAAGCAATTCTACATTGGTCTCTATGTGCAACTGCCGACCGTGAGACGAGTGGTCGGGGACCGCCTGCAAAGTGCAACGCCGAAAAGAGATGCTATGCTTCTGTGTTTGTTTGAGAGAGCAGGAAAGAGGAGGTGGAAGGCAGGCTAATGTTTCAGTGAGTTTAATAATAATTAGAATGTCAACATAATGAATGAAGCTTCGAACACCTCGGTGCAGCCAGACTTGGTTGTATTTTCTTTTGATTACCGTCAGATGAGCACGTCGTCTTGTTTGTCTCCGAAGCATCTTCTGTTTTTCTTTTTGTTCCTGTCAAATATCTGTCCATTCTGTAAACCTACAGACTACCTGTCTGAATGAACACCATCACTACTATGCATGTATAAAGAGACGATTTGTTTACTGTTCCACCGAGACAGTGAACAAGAAGTTTTTCCTCATGGTAAGAAGCATGCCTTCTTTCAAAAATGACACACTCACTTTAACAAAGATCACCCGGAACTACATATTAAAGCTGAAGTAGGCGAGATTGGAGCAAATATGATTGAAAAAAAATATTTTTATAAAACGGTCTCTATATCGTGACAGTAGTACATGAAACAGGTAACCTGAAAAAAATCATGTGCCTCTTTGTCCTCCGGTGTCCTCCGGTGCTCCTAACG
>CAKALU010069463.1:76606-87169 GCA_916700995.1 Hozukius guyotensis
GTCCGAGATGGATTTGAATGTTTTTTTTTTGGAGGGGTGGGGTGTGGCACAATGAACAATCCATTAGATTTTGGTGGCGATCCGGATGATGATCATGATGAGAGAGAGCAGGTTTTTTATAAAACGGTTGCTATATCGTGACAGTAGTACATGAAACAGGTAACCTGAAAAAAATCATGTGCCTCTTTGTCCTCCGGTGTCCTCCGGTGCTCCTAACGGCATCTGCAAGATTTCACAGACCTGAGGAAAACAAGCAGTCAGAGCTGATCTGAGGTCTGCTGTCCAGCTGCCGTCTATGAGAGCCGTCTGTCAATCACTCGCGAACTCCGACTAAACGGTCAAACTAGGCAGCGCTGTTCAAATACGAATCAATATTCTGTTACGTTAATGCCTATTTCTCTCCTCAAATGTTTTCAGAATTGTAGTGTATTGTTTAGCTGTAAAATTAGAAAGTTTGTGACGCCGCCGCCATTGTGAAATCTGGTGAAGGAACGCCAAGTTCCGGTCACATGACCGGAGCACAGCCAATAGGAACGCTCTCTCAATGAAATGACCCGTGAATGGTCAAAGTCTCCCGTTACGGTCTAGATTTTCTAAAGCCTGAAAACAGAGCCATGAGGAGGTGTAGAAGTCTAGTTTTCTCTCAGAACACTTGAATTACAATATGCTGAAAGGTTATTATGGAATTTTTGCCCAATGATGCCAAAAAAATACTGCCTACTGCCACTTTAATCCACCTTCAGAATGCATAAAAACATTAGGTGTTGATTTTTTTTTAGCACATAAGGAAACATGCTACCTTCTTTACAGACAATCTTTGCTAATTTGGTGAAACACAGTGGGAACAGGCTGCAAAATCTTTATAATTAATACAGCAGTTATTATGGACAGACGCTTTGTTGTGAAGGATGATTCTACACTAGGATAGCTCTCTCTGCAGCGGTGGAGATTGGTGCACGCCGACTCACACTGACTCCAACATGACCTTTAGGAATTAGATGATGTAGCAACTTTACATGCTGCTGTTCTCTCCGTCCTGAGGCCTCCAGTCATGTTTCTTCCACTCTCTCCCTCTCCGCCATGTTTTCAGTTTGTCCCAAGTTCTCCCTTGAACCATCCTAAAACATTCACACACACACACACACACACACACACACACACACACACACACACACACACATGAATATAATTAAATTCAGAGCAGGAAGTCTGCGAGCTGCAAGCGTTCTCCTTTATCTGCCCACCGACTGAGTCAGATCTAAATCTTTTTACTGTTATCTTTGATTGCACCAGTCTCATGTATATCTTATGGATGAATAATGGCCACCAGGGAAGTCTCCAACAATTATAATCTATAGGAGGAAACAGATGTAGATTTCAGTGCAGCACGTTCTTGACACTATGAACACTGAGGGATTAGAGAGTATTTCATGACGCATTAGTCATATTTGTATGACTTCTCCCGTGGTGCGGAGGGACAAACACAACAAACAAGGAGAGCTGCAGCAGTCCTTAACAGCAGTATATCTGTTTCTGGCGTTTTATAAACCTTCCCCTTTAAACCTTGCACAGATGCTTTGACCCCCCGCTGCACGGCCGTTAATATAACCCGTGATTAATTCCTTTGCAATCATGAAGAAAGGAGCACTGTGCCTTTATGAAAATGCATGTAATTAACAAGAACACAATGCAGGTCTAGTTGAGAATTCTCAACTGCCCCCTAGCTAGTTCATTTAGCGTGGTCATAACTTAATGAAAGATGAATGCTAATATTGGATTCATGCCATTTAGAGGTTCATTATACTAATAAATCGCGAATGCTGTTAAATGGCACGAAACAGTTTGGTCGCGTTTCCACAGTAACCCTTTTTTATTACGAACCGCCGGAATCATAAAGATGACAAGTAATGAATGTCGGCGCTGTATCCGAGCCAAAGACGACACAGGTTGACGTGACATGTGATGGATTCATAAAAGGAAACTTTGGAGAGAATGGGATGATATTCGCAAGGCTTGCTCGGGGGAGGGGGGGGTGGTTCGACGTTTTGGGGCTTTGTGACCTTTCTGCTGATCTGACCATAGTTGTGAATGACAAGTGCATTGATTCCTGTAGCGCGTGCTTTGTTTCACATTAAAAGGTGAAAGTGCTGCTGTGAGAGGAGAGTCTGTGGCCAACCACGGAGAGAGCAACAAGTGCGATAACGTCCGTGCGGGCAGCGGATTTCATTTTCCATTTACTCTTAATGTTTCAAGGTAATTATTTTTCACAGATTTCAGCGGTAATAATTGTGCCTTTGAGAACACTTTTCTAAACATGCGTCCCCTTTTTGGATTTTCTCCTTTTAATGGTGAATACAAGATGAGAATGAATCATCCTTATCGCAGCAAGCAAAATGCCTGTCATGTACCGCAAGTGATCCATGCTTCATGGATTTAAATATCATTGGTGGAGAGGGGTCTTATTGTCCCGGTGGAGAGGAAACATTGCTGAAACAGGGGGAGACATAAATAACCTTGAGCTCCCCATTGACAGCTTGTTACTCAGTCTTTATTAGCAAAAGAGGCCTATAAATCATGGCCTTGGAGATGATTAGTTCAACATATGAGCTACTGTGTGTGTCAGCAAAGAGGCGAAAATGGAAGTAAGGGAGAGAGTCGAGAGGTATAGATATATAATAGATATATAATACACCTGTTAACACTGTGCATTTAAAGCTTCAGTAGGCAACACTTTTTTTGGCATCATTGGGCAAACATTCCATAATAACCTTTCAGCATATTTCAAGTGTTCTGAGAGACTTCTGCAACTCCTCATGGCTCTGTTTTCAGGATTTAGAAAAATCTAGCCCGTGACAGAAGACTTTGACCAATCACAGGTCACTTCAGAGAGAGAGAGCGTTCCTATTGGCTGTGCTCTGGTTGGTGGGCGGTGCTTGGTATTTCCTCAACAGATCTCAACATGGCAAACTTTCTCATTTTACAGCTAAACCGTGCACTACAAGATGATTCTGAGAACATTTGAGGAGAGAAATAAGCATTACAGTAACAGAATATTGATTCATATTTGATCAGCGCTGCCTAGTTTGACCGTTTGGTCGGAGTATGCGAGTGATTGACAGCCGGCTCTCATAGACGGCAGCTGGACGGCAGACTCCAGATCAGCTTTGACTGGTTGTTTTCCTCCGGTCTGTGAAATCCTGCAGATGCCATTAGGAGCACAGGAGGATTTATACAGGATATAGTGACATACAGTATATAAAAAATAACAATTTTTTCATCATATTTGCTCCATTTCTACCCACTGCAGCTTTAATTTATATTATCAAAGACTCTTATGATCCATATCTGTATTTTAGATTCCTCCATGACATAGTCAAGCTCCAAACCTCTCCAAACAGAATCAGGTTTTTTATTTTTAACAAAAAAATGCACTAAAGCCAATGTTGCCTTGAGAATGTATTCAAGGTGCTCTGCACTCCACCCTGCCTCACTCTCTACCAGATGAATTTTTAGGAACCTTGAAAGTAGTTCCCCTGCAATTTTCGACCTTTCGAAAAGCTTCCCACCTCTGTCTGGCTCCCCTGGGGTTCTTGACAGCGCTGCAGCCCTGGGCATCATCAAAGCCTTTCTGCTATATCTGACATTGGAGCACCTCGTGCCATATTCTGCAGGATATGCACCTTGGCAGTGTTCGCTCTGGAAATGTTTAGCACTGCAGGTAGTAATGGGAGTTCCATTTTGCTTCCCAAATGACCTGCCTTTACTCCAAAGCTTATTTCCTGTACGTCATTCTCTTGGTTCCTGTCAGAGATAAGCTGACAGTAATACAGCTAACTAACAGCATCCCATGAGGATTGTGAGACTGGAATTACAGTAAGGACTGGACACAGAGTATGGCAGTAACTGTGTTTTTTTTTTTTCTTTAGTGAGTTGAGCAGAAAGAGCATGACATATCTGACTTTTTTTTTAAGGGGTCGTTATGCTGTTTCTTACTCACTTGTATGTGAGGCCATAATGACCTTTATTTTATCATCTTTGTCATCACGTTCTTTGCTTTTTATGACACATAAGCAGAATCACTTTAATTGTCAATATAGTGAAGGTATAGGAGTTTAACTGGAACAAGTATTTATATTAATAAGTATATATAATAGTAAAGTATATATAATATAATAATAATAGTAAAATATATATAATAATAGTAAAGTATATATAATATATATATTAATATTATTATTATATTTATTAGTATGATTTTTGTGTGCCCCCTTTGTAAAGTGTCCATGGGTTTCTGAAAGGCGCTATATAAATCCAATATGTCTCAATAGTGAAGCAGCCAGCTCCTGTACAGGTATGTTCGTGTACATTTTATCAACAATAACATCTTGAGAGTTTGACAGTTTTTATATTTTACTTTTAAAAACATTTTTTTTTACAGCCACTGAATGATTTCCAAATGATAAAAAAAACTAAATATGGATAAGATCAGATATTGTAGCCTGATGGGTGTGAGATTAGATGTCTGACTGTCCGTCATAATAATCAAACCAATTACACGATGCAGAGTCGGCAGGAGACATTTCCTCAAAACAGTTGAGCCAAAGAGCGTACCGTTAAATATTAAAACACGTGTCAATTACTGTCGGTAAATTAAAGTCCCATGCTTGAAAGAGAGGGAGAAAGGCTGTGTGCAGCGTGCGCTCTCACGCTATGGTACTGGTGAGCACAGCGGTATTTATAAGTATCTTGGTTACAGTTAAAGGTCCCATATAATTCTCATTTTCAGGATCATACTAGTATTTTGTGTTTCTACTAGAACATGTTTACATGCTGTAATGTCCAAAAAAAACTTTATTTTCCTCATACTGTCGGGCCTGAATATGCCTGTATTTACCCTCTGTCTTAAACGCTCTGTTTTAGCGCATTTCGACGAAATTGTGTTGCTAGGCAACAGCTTGGGTCCATGTGTATGTGTAGAACATGTGCGTGCATTAATAAACTCATATTAGTAGCATTAATAATTGTAAACAGCCACAGTCAATGTTTAGTGATTAAAGCAGCAGTAGGCGAGATTGGAGCAAATACGATTAAAAAAAGTTATTTTTATAAAACGGTCGCTATATCCTGACAGTAGTGCATGAGACAGGTATCATGTTCCTCTGTGTCCTCTGGTGTCCTCCGGTGCTCCTAACGGCATCTGCAAGATTTCACAGACAGAAGGAAAACAACCAGTCGGAGCTGATCTGGAGTCTGCCGTCCAGCTGCTGTCTATGAGAGCCGGCTGTCTAGGCAGCGCTGATCAAATATGAATCAATATTCTGTTACTGTAATGCCTGTTTCTCTCCTCAGATGTTTCCATAAACTTCTTGTAGTGTACTGTTTAGCTGTAAAATGAGAAAGTTTGTGACCCGACAGCCATGTTGAGATCTGTCGATGAAAAAATACCAAGCACCGCCCACCAGCCGGAGCACAGCCAATAGGAACGCTCTCTCTCTCTCTCTGAAATGACCTGTGATTGGCCAAAGTCAAAAGTGCAATCTGGGCCAGTTTACACCAGATGCTCTGAAATCCAAAGACATACACATGACTGCACAATCTATGCTCTACAAGAGAGGATGTTCTTAATAGTATGTTAAAATGACAGTTTAGTTTTTGTTAATTTGTAGTTCGCAAAGTTGTAAGTGGCAAGATAGTGCCGTTGAGCTAAATACCGGAGAGCGGCAGTCATGGTTATTGAATACAGTGACGTAAAAAATAAATGCATATTTAGTGGCAGCAGTGCACCCACATCTTAAATCATCTTCCAACACGTATGCACCCGTTAGTGGAATAAGTGTGCAATTCATCTGTAATAAAATGCTGACATGAACGGGGTGAGAAGAATTAAAAGACCCTCACCTGCTTTCCAAAAAAAGACAGCAAATTAAGAAACAAACACCCTCCAAAGAATTTTTGTACAGTCCCTAATTCATATTTCTTATATTAGTAATGGATTAAATGACCATGTGTACTATGTAAGGTGTTGCTATAGTAGTTCTCTGCAGTTCCCCTCAGCTCTACATTGGTTTAATGACCC
The DNA here is from genome assembly GCA_916700995.1 of Hozukius guyotensis. NCBI lineage: Eukaryota > Metazoa > Chordata > Actinopteri > Perciformes > Sebastidae > Hozukius > Hozukius guyotensis. The sequence goes on from CAKALU010069463.1 coordinate 82,683, forward strand.
ACAAACTCTGCTCTCATTAACATAGTTTCCAGCTGCAGCAGGCAGCTGTTTTCAGAATAAAAGCTCAATTAAGCCCATTGCATGCTACCTGTCAGCACCAAATCATTTGGTTATGGACTTGATGGAAATTTAGCGGTTGAAGAGCCAGATATATGTCTCAAAAGTTGTTAAAGACCAAACGGAGAAAGTGAATATTGGACTTACAAACAAACTCCAAATGAATGCTGATTTTCATCTGTGCCCGCTGGATGTGTAGCCAATTGTATGCTAACAAGGCATAATTAGCCATGACAACTTTATAAGGTGATATTTTGTCAGATATTGTGGCTCGAGCTCGTTCCCTGCCCCCTAGTGGGCCCAAAATAATCAATTAACGCAGCTAAATCCACAGCCCAAATCACAAACGATATGAAGCATCTAGAGCATCCAGACATTATGTGACAAAACTCCCTGCATCCCTGGGCTATTACTGCAGATTAGAGAGGTGCAAAAAACAAAGTAGATTAGCCAAATAAGATCCACTTCCAGTCTTTTTTGGGGGTAATGCATATTCATTAGACTGAGACCATATAGTGTAGTGTGGAGATCACGCTGGGCAATTCACACTGAAACTTGGATAACTGCACTGATACGCAGGTTTGCCTCCCATATGCTCCCACTAATGAGGTCAGAGCGAGTCTCGCACTTCTTCGAGTGGTCCAGCTGCCTTATAATAAGGCTCCGTGTTTGTGTATGCTAATGATCTCGCTGCTAATAATCTCATTTAGAAACCTGCCAACTTTTCACCCCCTCAGATTCTCCATATATATATATATCGCCATCTCTTTCCATATGAATATGCATTTTAAATATGATATATGACCTGTTAAACAACACAGGGGAAGGGTTGAACACATGTCAAGGTAGCTGGGCAGAGGTTGTTACGAAGGCAATAATTGCTTGAGACGAGACGGAAGTTGAAGGTTCGAATGTGAAGAAATATTGGAAATATAATGAAGTGAAGCAAGCCATTTTAAAGGAGACTCATTTTCAGGTTCATACTTTTATTTTGGGTTTCTACTAGAACATGTTTACATGCTTTAATGTTCAAAAAAACACTTTATATACATTCCGTCTGTCTGAATAAACTTGTATTTACCCTCTGTCTGAAACGCTCTGTTTTATCGCCTGTTTCTTTAAGACCCCTTCCCGAAAGCCCAGTCTGCTCTGATTGGTCAGCGTTTTCTGGTCTTCCGCATCAGTGCTGTCACTATCTTCACAGCGTCACTGCAGCCAGGATGTGTCAACTACACAGAGTTTAGTGGCACTTCTAACGGTGACCCGTATAAATGTGACATCACACACTTGCGGAAGTGCTGACCGCTCGTTTTAAAAGCCCAGTTTCTCAATATAGGCTGTTTGCATTTCTCCGTGGATTGAGCATTTTGATACTTTCACAGTATTTATATAGAACCTAGACCTGCTTTATAATCAACATGGAAATCTCACTTTCTACAATATGGATCCTTTAGATCAGTGGTTCTCAAACTTTTTACAACACGTACCACCTCAGAAAATATTTGACTCTCCAAGTACCACCATTATGACCAGGGGTGGGCAATTATTTTTCCTGGGGGTCCACATGAGAAACCCAGATTGTTGCCGGGGGCCAAACAAATTCTGTCAGACGTAACCTCTATATTATCACTAGATTAATATATAGAAAACATACTGCGCACTTATTTTTCAGCATTTATTATACTGAAAATCACTCCAAGTAGCATATTATTAAGAAAATTACATTATATGCAGGAGTTTTTGAACCGTACAGGACTGACTGTTTTGGGTAGTAATGTTTCCATTAACAAAACTTAACAAAACAGAGAATCCCCCAGCATGCCAAAATATAAAAACATGCACTGCAGGTCCAAAAAGCCCCATTTTTCGGGGCAGGGAGGGTAGCCTACTGTACACAGTGCTGTACTGTACTTTGTTATTGTCATCTATAGTGGTTGTTTCAAAATATTATGATTATTTAAATATTTTCTTTGATTAAAAAAAACGTGGCAAGCTGCTTAGAGCTAGTGTTAGGAAGTTAAACAGGTCATAATTCTCTCTCTATTATCTATTTTATATTGAAGTGAAAACATCTCCTTCAAACAACTGGATTTATTCAAGTTTCTAGCCAAAACTACATTTTACGAGATTACATTTGAACACATCATGATAACGTTGTAATTTACCTTCGCCCAATAGTCCTGAGCCGACTTTGAACGTCTCATAATAATAACTCAATGGCACCTCCGTTAACGTTTGTTTCTCCGGTATTTAGCCAGTCAGGACTGTGCTGCCCACCGGCTGCTAACAGCTAACGTTACTAACTCTCCTCCTGCTGATTTCAAACACAGATTTGTTGTTCAATGTTGGCATTGACTTTGAATAGTTAAGATAGGCATTGACCTTGAATAGTTAAGATTAGGCATTGACCTTGAATAGTTAAGGTTATGCATTGACCTTGAATAGTTAAGGTTAGGATACGTCGTCGGGCAGTGAGTCTCACAAGAGTTTTTGCAGATCTCAATTTGCGGGCTCCCTTCTAGACACGACCACTCCTCTCTCCACTCTCAATCACATTTCCACTGTTGTCTTCTGGCAAAAAGTCACATGACACAATGACAAACCGAAAGCAAAAAGTAAGAAAAGGTTTTATTTCTCCGTAGGGTCCTTTCCATAATGTTGCCAGACACTTATATTAACAATCTGAGCATGTCGGTGGCAAAAACAAACACTTTTAATGGACGTAAACTGACGGTACCAGGTTGCCCCAAATAATTACGTTACGGCCCGTTTAGCGGCTGGTGGCTGCAGGGTTCTCTCTCAATACTGGACCAATTTCAAAAAGTGTTGTCCCCATTAGTCACTTAGACACAAAAACATGCCAAATAGGGTCCAGGTTGAAAAATACCAAAGTTATCCTTTAATGTTTACTTCTCCTTCCTGCGATTGTGCTCTCTAAAGCAGAGCCTTTTCAGTGTTAGATACAAAACTCTCATTCATCAGGATACAAAGGCCCTCAGTATGTGAATAAAAGCCTCCTTAGCTGTCCGGAGTACAAAGCTGTTCCTACCTCCACGCTTTTAGCTGATACAGGGAATGTTCTCATAGGACATGTAAGCCATTGACGGAATCTACTGATTTACGTGAACTCATTTTGAAAAAGATCCATATTCTGTCATTAAAAACACTTGGCCTCTCCCACCTTGTCAGTACTAATCGGATTGCCATTGCTCCGACGAAGTGAGTCAACAACTCACGATTTTATAATATATTTTTGACAATAACCTGAAACTGAAGTACTTTAGATGCTTAGCAACAATCAATACAGTGAAAAACAGTACATTTGAATGTGAAATAATAAAAAAAAAAAAGCTCCAAAAGCTAATACAGCACACGGGCGAGCACATTTCATACACATCACATTCAGAATGATTTATTCGACGGATCAAGCAAATCTATCTCTAGACTATGTTATAGACGGTGTTTATCTTGGTCCATCATTGCTATTAGACAGTTTAATTTGATTGCAGGATGTCCCCAAGACATGGATGTCATTTTCCACACATAATGGCTAACTGCTGATCCGAAAAGGACAGCACACATTTCACAATTACATTGATTTATTTTTTTAATTTCTATTACTACTTCATCAAATAAGAGTGAGGACATTTACATCTAACAAATTTATGGCAAATGTTGCGAGCAGTAATTGTAATATTGCCATTTTTGCATTGACCTTGACGTGGCACCGGCTTAATGTGATGGATTAAAAGGTGATGCCAAGTTCACCTCCTGAACAGAAATAGCAAGAAAAATTCCTCAAAACACAATATACATTTTTTATTCCCCGGTGTTCTCACTTGTTTCCAGGCCACAAAGCATATAACAACATTACTTTGACAACAATTGTATTGACATTTCTCAAAGTAGTGTGCGATAAAGTGATTTCAAAGCGGTACTGTAAGCATGTTTCGCTCATTCATCTGATTGTTGGAAAACGGAAAATACGGCCGGTCACTGAGCTGCTGAAACCAAAAAACGCTGATTCAGTAAAAAAAAAACACACCAAGGTTAAAAAAAGAAAAAAAGAAAATCCTAGACGTTTAAGGGAAAAGCTGGAAAAACATGGGCACGCAGAGAAGCTGAAATATATTTCCCCAAGTTACTGTTTCTAGGGCTGAACAGTGGTGCAGTGGTTAGTACTGTCACCTCGCAGCAAGAGGATCACACAGGTCACCTGGCTTGGGGTCCTTCTGGAGTTTGCATGTTCTCCCCGTGCTAGCGTGGGTTTTCTCCAGGTACTCAGGTTTCCCCCCACAGTCCAAACACATGCAAATAGGTTCATTGTTGACCGTAAATTGCCCGTATGTGTGAATGTGAGCGTGAATGGTTGTCTGTCTCTATCTGTCAAGGGTGTACCCCGCCTTCACCCACTGTCAGCTGGGATCGAC
>CAKALU010069463.1:87222-98628 GCA_916700995.1 Hozukius guyotensis
CCCCCCCCCCCAATTGGTATTGTATTTTACATCGTTGGAAAGCCTGTTTATTTACCTTCACAATGATGTCCAACTTATTACGATCGTGTGGGTAGCGCACAAGTGAAATTTGCCAAAATTCTCTGCCAATGCTAAACAGTGTATTCTCCTGTTGGTATTGAATCTTGTTTTGAGCTCCAGATGCTGCCAATCAGGTGCCCGATTTTCATGGGGCCTTCTGGGTGCTGCGCCCTTCTAAAGTGTTCATTTGGTGTCTGCTCCAAGCATCACCATTCCACGTTTGTCTAATCTGGTGTTCTGCAAAACCAAGTTGAATCCTGGTTGAGGAATGGAACGCCATCCCACAGCAACGTGTGACCAGGTTGGTGACCAGCATGAGGAGGAGGTGCCAGGCTGTTGTGGCTGCGTATGGATCTTCCACCCGCTACTGAGGCTCCTGATAGTGTATTAAATGAATAAAGTGTAAAAATTGCCAATATGTCTTGTTTGTTCCTTGTTACTGATAGAGAGTTCAATCATCCAATCCACCAAACAACTCAAAACAAGAGTCAATACCAACAGGAGAATACACTGTTTACCATTGGTAGAGCATTTTGGCAAATTTCACTTGGGCGCTACCCACATAATCAGCTGTGCTGCTCATCCCGAAAATGCATGATCCTCACAAGTTGGACATCATTGTGAAGGTAAATAAACAGGCTTTCCAACGATATAAAATACAACGCCAATTAGCATTGGAACAACAGAGAAATAATCCACCAAACACAAATTTCCAAACTTTTTTTTCTCAGAGTTTATAATAGATTGCCCTGGCCTCTAAAATGTACCCATGTTATGTTCAGTCCTTGCATTCTCTCCCTGCTCTTCTGTTTTGTATGTGCACGCAGTAACTTATAGATAATACAGCACATTGCACAAGGTTTAAATCTCCCCCTAAATCGCCTGCTTTGCTCCGAATGGAGACAAAACACCCCTTCTGCGGGGGCCTATTATGATGCCAATGATTAGTTATCTCCCATTTCATGTGCCCTGAACCGTCGCAGATATTCAGCTCCTCATTGCACCGCTTCATTTTACTGTCCTTCCTCAGCCCACTCTGATCACCTCAATGTTTCACTGTATCTCATGTAAGCTACTCCTGGTTATTATTCACAGCTTCTTCTTTTTTTTATTTTGCCTGCAGAAGACTTGTGATAGATATCAGTGATAAGGTCTGAAACCTTGACATGAGGGGCTGGAAGGGAGACGGCTTCCTCTGCAGGGGAAGAATAGGCCGTAGGTGGAGATGACATTTGTGTGTTTTGTTCCCTGCATATTGTGTAGGCAGTTTGTGGATAGTTTTACAACAAGCAGGTCTAAGCACCAACATCCAACCTGATGCTGCAGCCTCCTCACCGTCAGCAGACTTTGCAGCTTCATCAGTAACGTGATGAAAACTGTATTCGCTTGCATTTACACACCCGCCTTTTGTATGTAGCGTAGTGTCACCTACAGCATCACGCAAACACGTGGGGGCTGTAGGTTCTGAATTATACATGATTTAATTAAATAGATTCAGGAGGTGATTCAGAGAGCACAAAGGAAATGAGATTCCTAACACATGATGGCCCGCCGCGCATTTTCTCTGTAAGATTAGCTCCGTATTCCCACTTTCTTCTGTCACTGCCTGCCATTTGAATGGGACAATAATAGCGACAATTTTGTTGTCATTAAATAATGAGAGGGGAGAAATGTGCTGAACTCAAACTTTCAGTGGAGCTCGGCCCCTGAAAAAGCGAGGATGTGGAGAAATGTAGAAACACTTTTTTTTTTTCTTTCTTTCTTGCTCGCAGTAATCATTTGCTGATACTGATTCACAGCTATTCTCATCCCTAAAAATAACACATTTGCACAACACAACAGAATCAATTATTGTTGATGATGAAGAATAACTGTGTGTGTGTGATATACACTCTAGATTTTTAAATGTGGTAATTAATATTCTCCATACCTCGCTACACCTGTTTCCCCACCTTTTCCTAAAATAATTTGCCCACTCATTGGCTGCTTGGGTGAGGCTCAGCTGATGAGCTGGAATCATGAGCTGACCTTTGTCTCGTCTGAGTAGATGAATCAGAGGCTGGGGGAGTCGCGGTGACCCTCATTTCCCCCGGCCGTGTCTCGAACGGCACAGCTGATGCCCATGTAACTGCACGATAATGTGATTCCAGTTCATCGCAGACACCATTGCCATGCAGACAATGGCGCAGGGAAATGAGGCCGTTTTCAAAAATTGCCATGTAGGATGCCAGAGCTGTCCTCCTCTAGTCAGCAACATTTGTCAAATTCAGATTGAATCAGCGGTGTTGTGCTCACACAGGCGATTAGGGAAAATAGACTGCGGTTCAGCATCTCAAGGCGGAGGCAGTCTATACAGCACACTGTCTCGTATTTTACTCATAAGCCTTAAAGGTTATGCGGCTCTTCAAATAAATGGCAAATCTGCGACGGAGTATGGCAACTATTGGAGAGCTACTGCCTTCATAAGAGTGAAGCGGTTTCCTTTAGCATGCTCTGGATATTTCCAGCCACTTGATATATTGTAAAACAAATAGAGCAGCAAGAGAACCTCTACAAGAACTTAATCCCTGGAACTGAAACTCCTGCTGCTATTGTTCCATCTGCTATTGCCGCCGCCGTATACGCTCACTCCCTCCATGCAAAATAATGAGAAGTCCCTGCATAATGTACATTTGGAGCTCCTTCTATATTCCGAGCGCCAAGAGATTCATTTTTTTTCACACCGTGGTCGATCCAGCCGCTGCCACATTTCTAAATTTGGATTCCTCCTCCGTTTTTTGTGGAACTATGCTAATATGGCCCCCAGTCATCCGATGGTTACCCTGGCCCCATTAGTGGCAATTACACTGTTTGTGTGACTAGTGACAAAAACTTGGAACCTGCCTGTGAAAACGTTTATTTTCCCATTAACTGTTCCAGCGCTTTATCAACCCAGAGCTGGCTGCGCTCCGAAACCGCACCATAAAACATCTGCAGAAGAAACAATGCAATTACAGAAGCCATCTGGAACAATAACGTAGGAGAATAGATATGATTAACACTAACACAAACAGATGGCAAAGTGTTAGATTGCTGTTCGACAAGTACATAATAGGAGGGGAACCTTAAGTCCAATTATCAATGGCAGCAGTCCGCCGGCGTCGAAGAGCCGAACCTTTGCGGCAAGACGAGGCTGTCGGAGTCGTCGGTGCGACGCCGACTCTCTTCTTTCTCGTGAACTTGACTGGGAGCACTTAATGGCAGACTAAAAGGAAGGCAAAGTAGTGTCCAGGTACACATAAAGAGTTCATCAAGTGGTTCGGGTTAGGCTGGGCTATTTAAATGAGCTGTCGGTGCCGTGGGCTCTCGTGGGACGGACAGTGTCTGGATTCGGCTGTCGAGACATTCATCCTTTGTTACATCCCACCTAATGACCACACAATCAATTATCAATTACAAAGTTTGCCTTCATTTGAATTCACTCCATTAGCAGAAGCGACATTAGCCATTAAGTAATCCTAATGATCTTGGTAACATTAGAGATTTCTCAGAGGATGATGTTTTCTTTTCTCTGCCTAGTTTTTTTTTTTTTCTGCGGAAGAGCACATTATGAGCAAATTCGGGGAACAAAATGTGACGTTTCTTCGCAGCTCTGTCTCAAATGCCCTCGGTGACCAAGGAGGGAGGATGGGGAGATGGATCAGCTTTCTCACACACTCCCCAGCTAAACTCAGTTCGGCATCTGTTTGCTGTGCACCACACTGATGCGCCATGTACAAAACAAGAAACACTCCAACACCGCCGCCGCCACCACCTTCCCTCCAGCATCATCCAGAGGTCTTCAGATCTGCCAACAATGAGGCCTCTGCAGGAATGCATCCAGGAAAAATATACCCATATTTGTGTGGGATTATACAAAATGCATTTGGCATGAACTACTGAAAACAAGGCTTACCAATGCCCTCTCATCCTGTAGGTCACAATGTATACTGGAGCACATGTAACAAATCGGATCTATTCATTGCCAAAAAGTCACAATCCTCCACACGAGCTGAAAGAAAAAATAACATCTGGTGGGTACGATATGGTTGGTATAACAGCAGGTTTAGCCACTTTTCTTATTATCCCCTTGTTTATATTGTTCCTATTTTTATATTCCTTCTGTTTAAATTGTTCATATTTTATATGCCTGTCTACTTTTGTTTTGCTTTTTGCACTGTGTTGTATCTTGTTTTTACTGCTGCTTTTTGTTTCTGCACTATCCCCTTTGCTGCTGTACATTGCAAATGTCCCCACTGTGGGACTAATAAAGGAATATCTTATCTTGTCTTATTATGATAGCTCCTCTCATTTTATTGAATGAAAACCATTTTTTTAAATTTCAAATCATCACTGTTGCCAGGCTGTGATGTGCGGCAAGCGCAGCTCAAATCTCGCCGCGGTGTCATGAGCAGCTCTCCTTCGTCAGGAAAAGACATAGATGTAGCTCTGTTGCCATCCGGTTTGGAAACAGTATAGGGCTTAAGGTTTATACACACTGTACAGTACCAGAAACATGTTGAGATAACGAAAAGGAAAAAAAGGGTGGGAAAAATTGCCATAAATCGGGAAAAATACGGGAGAAGTTTGGCCCCGGGAGGAAACCGGGAGAGGGCGATGGAAAACAGAGAGTCTCCCGGGGAAATCGGGAGGGTTGGCAAGTATGCTGGTGAACATACTGGAGCATTTAGCATCTAAAGAGACATATCTTTCCCTTAGGAGCTTGTGGAGACCAAAAACAGAGCTAAAAGGATAGTGAGTATTGGGCTTAAATGTGTCGGGTGGCCAGAAACGCCAAATGAACGTTAAGATGTTTGGCTTCTTTGTCAGTGAAGCCTGGTGATAATCCTAATCTGTTTGTCCAAGGCAGTGTAAACACAATAAGTGTAGCACACAATGACATTGATGTTTTTTGACGACCTTGTCCAACCCCAGGACTAGGTGCACAAACTTCCATAATTTCTGTTCATAATTTGTTAATGGACGTGATAATTATGCCTTTATTGTGTTGGTCTGTGTATGCCACTCTCATCCAGCCATGTAGAATGAAACAAATGGATGTGCCAGACGTTAACGTCCTGCCCACACTGCTGTCATCTGTACGTATAATTTGGTTGAGACAAGGATTAGAGCTGCTGGTGGGTACGATATCGCTGATGCACACATTCTGTAGATGAGCTTGACATTCAAACCAGACGTGCACTTCATTGAAGCTGACAGCTGTGGTAAATAATCTAATTAATTTATTTTGCTATGTATCATTCCGTTGCCAGTTTTTGATGCCTTTATATTTTATAAAACTGGCATCAAACATTCTGCATTGACTCGTCAATTTGTTTTATGCGGAAGAAATCTGAGAAACTCTGAATTTCTAACTTTTAAGTTGTCAACGTATGATTAAATATACCTGATTGAACAGGAGACAAGCGAGTCAGTGACAATAAAAATGACAAAATACAAGAAAATGCAAATGACATCATCAGCTCACGTAGCTGAAGATGGAGATGTTTGCAACAATTGTTCAATTTATCACCAGATTTCAACAATATAAAAAAGAACTTAAGGTTTTATTTAGAATTCATCGTCTCTTCGAGTGAACACATCAATTCAGAGCTGCTTTAATTATTTATTCAAAGAAATGGGGAGCAAAAAAAAGTGTGCAGTTGTGTGCTGCTCTTTTGGGGTTCAGTCGTAGAAAAATGCATTGTTATGTTCCTTATTTATTTCACCATATAAAAAGAATGATATATGATAGGGTATGTTGCTTTTCTAGGAATACTGTGACAGAATTTTTCATTTCCCTCAGCACACGCTTGTGCATATACAAAGAAGGACCTAACTGTACCCTTGACATCCATTATTAATCACTATGTACACCGCAATGTCTGACAGCAAAAGTACCTGTATTGCACACATCAAAAAGCAATAGAATAGTCTAGCTTTGTATGAATCTTATCTGCTTGAGTTAACTTATAATATTGTAGAGTTTTAGGTCTTAAAGAACAGTGTGTAACAATTAGGGGGATCTATTGGCAGAAATGGAATATAATATTCATAAATGTTGTTTTTTCCTAAGCCTAACTATAGTGGTTTTGTTGCCTGAACCAAGTGTCTTTGTTCAATTCACAACATTAAACCGCAGTAGGCAACAAGTTTTTGGCATCATTGGGTAAAAAATTCCATATTAACCTTTCAGCATATTGTAATTCAAGTGTTCTGAGAGAAAACTAGACTTCTGCACCTCCTCATGGCTCTGTTTTCAGGCTTTAGAAAATGTAGCCTTTGACGGGAGACTTTAACCAATCACAGGTAATTTCAGAGAGAGAGAGAGCGTTCCTATTGGTTGTGCTCCGGCTGGTGGGGGGTGGTTGGTATTTCCTCGACAGATCTCAACATGGCTGCGGGGTCACAAACTTTCTCATTTTACAGCTAAACAGTACACTACAAGCTGTTTCTGAAAACATTTGAATGTTGATTCATATTTGATCAGCGCTGCCTTGTTTGACCGTTTGATCGGAGTTCGCGAGTGATTGACGGCAGACTCCAGATCAGCTCTGACTGGTTGTTTTCCTCCAGTCTGTGAAATCTTGCAGATGCCGTTAGGAGCACCGGAGGACACAGAGGAGCATCATTTTTTCCAGATTACCTGTCTCATGTACTACTGTCAGGATATAGTGACCGTTTTATAAAAATGACTTTTTTTAATCATATTTGCTCCAATCTCTCCTACTGCTGCTTTAACATTATCCGCGAAGGCCCAACTTGCATTTGGCTTCAATGTTCTTGCAACGGATTGCTTATGTGAAGATTAAACAAATAACTGATTACTTGAATTGCAAATGAATGCGTTACGTTACTCGTTATAACAAAAAAGTTTGACGCGTTACTTTGTAACCCCCAGCACTGATTGTGACACAGGGCCCCTACGGACGATGGGTCAACCTTAACGCCCTTACCAATTCAGTTTGTCGGTTCGGGGTGCGTATTACCAAACAAACTTGTTCTTAATCATATTACCACAAACCAGCTGCCACCCTTTGAGCTTGGAGCTTTTGCCTGGTTGGTATAGCTTTGACACAGAACAGACCGAGCAGCATTTTCAACCCTCGGGCACCACAATTAGCATCGCTAAAAATGAGATTCATTCATGAACATGACTAAAACAACAGAAAATCTCGCAAAAGCTCTTACGATCAAACGTGAATTTAGTGTAAACAAACATGGAGGACGATGGGCAGGAAGAATTAACAGTGTTAGTGTTTGCACTACTTTGTACTGAAAATTCATGAAGGATGGATGGTTGAAGTCATGGAGACACGTTAGATAAACACGCATTGTTGCCACAAATCAACAAGTTGGTCCTCCATTTCTGAGCTTCATGTTACTACTACTTTATGCTTCAGGTTTAGCATTAGCTCACGCATAAGCCCCGGCCGCCATGACGATGGTGGTTATCCTTCCTTCTTCAGTCAGCTCGGTTCTCATTTTGCTATCGTTCTTTCCCAGGTGAGATCAGAGCGGCCAGGATGGACTTCCGAGCAGATCTGGGATGTAAAAAACACTCTTAACATACCTCACACCAAAGGTACATCTGGGAAGATCACCTTTAGAACCACCAAAAACTCAGGGCTTTGCTGACGATTGTCGGTAGGGGGGAACCGGGCCCAAAATCAGCTTGATTCTCGTTTAGTGTGTGTACCCCGCATTAGGAAGCATAATGGAGACAAACACTTAGTTTTAAAATTGTATATAAGTGAATGCTGTACATTGCAAGAGCTGAGAGCACTGGTGTGGCCTTACTCTCTCGTGTTTAAGTGTCATTCTATATAATGTAGACAAATATTGGAAGAGTTTTAATTGCTGTGTGGAAATACTCTCAAACCCTGCCATTTGTTTTGGTGAGCAGAGTTCATAATTAAGTACTTGTGTCAACATTTTGATGAATAAATGTTTCTCATTTCTTCTTATCTGTGTTGATATAGGGAAGATCCTTTGAGAGTAGGCCTGTTTAGATGAGCTTTGCTCACTTTCAGTAGAGGACGTATAAGGTCTAACCTGCTGAGCAATACAGGCCTGTTGGATTCCAGTCGGATATACAGTATACATCCTCCGTTAACAATGATATTCTTCATTTAAGTTACTGGAGGAACCTGGTTTTGGATCATATGTCACATGTTGGAACATACCGTATGTAAATGTCACAGAGTATTATGAGCTCATGTTATTAATTACAAGGAAAGATGCCAGGATCTTACGAGGTTTACGAGGGTTTGAACCCGTTCTGCTTTTGCTGACGTGAGCATTTAGCTCAAAGCACCCCTATGCCATAATACAGCCTCACCAAGCTGCTAACATAGCTGTAGACTTGTTGAGCTGTAACCTGTGAGGGGAATAACAACAGACTCTGACATCTGCTCAAGTCATTTGCTTTATAACTGTCAACATAAAATTACACGCAAACAACTTAACCAGAAAAAAGGACCTTAGTTGGATTGTGGCCAGTAGCCAGCTATAGGTGACTCCACGCATGCAGAGGCATCCAGTGTGAACACTTCATGGTGATACTGACTGGAGATGGCAATTATTGATGTGGGACACAACATTCTGTCATTCCCTAGATTTCGACTTCCATGCTGTGTAGTCATGCTCATGTGTAGTGACAGGCTGGCATGAATAAAGGACCCACACAGGCTTGTGAATTACTGTAAGGAGCCTGAGTGTGATTTATTTTCCTCTCAAGGCAGATTACTATGCAGCAAATTTGAATTATGATGTTCAAATAGCACTGGAATATTGAACAGTTTGTGAATTCCGTAGATCGTCTCGGAGAAGTGTTAGAAGGTTGAATGTCTAACGACCAGTAAATTCCCTGCGACTTTACTGATAATATTCCGCTATATATCAAAAAAAAAAAAAAAAATGGTAAAGTTGGGATATCACAATGTTCATGGTATCTGCAGCCTGTAGCAAAGAGGAACTGCTCTCTATAAATTTACTTTTTTTTTTTATTTCTCTACATCCCAGTTTTCATAATTTCAGTTTCAAAAGTCCTCGTTTGTCTTCTTTGCCATTTTCATTCCGTCTCCACCTTTTCTTCATTTGAATGTCAGGAACGCCATTAAAGGGCATCTTTCAATCGGCAAACATCGTCCGTGTACTTGACCGGGCTTCTTGTTGACAACCACCCCCTGGGTTCTAAATTGCCTGTTCTTCTTCTAAAGAGGACAGACATGACCTGGTTATGTTACTGCACAACGAAGTGAGGGCCCTCCACGCTTGCCTCCATGGCTATTTTAAGGGAGAGGTTGGTGGGAAAGCCGAGTTGGCAGATATTTCCAGACTTCATAAATGAGCTATGCAGAGGGCCGCGGGGGACAAAAGGGCATAAGATACTCTCCGTGAATTGGACTTGGAGAGGAGCAGAGGAAAGGAGAGGGAGCTGTGATCAAGAAAGTTAGTGGTCACATTGCCTTCACCAACAACTCCCAGAGTATCTTCTGTCTGCACTGTCGGCTTGTTTCATACTAAGCAAAGCAGGATGGCCCAGAGTAGCTGCTGACTTTTTTGTGGACAGCTTGTTAAAGTTAGCCTTTGTAGGCTGACATATGACTTTCTGAGAGAGAAAATGGTTTGGGAAGTAATTTGGTGGTAAAACTGCCTGGAGAGCAACAATTCTACTTGTTTTCATGGTGTTCTTTTTAAAGGTATGGCCATGATAAGGGTTCGGTTAGACATTAGGCTATTAGGTAAAACACGACATTGATATGATTACTTTTTCAGTGGCAAGTCGTGTATTTTGGGAGGTTAGCTTGTTAGCTGTCTTCCCAGAAGTTGGATGGGAGGGTGATATCAATTGCATGCCACATTGGAGACACTATTAAAAGATGGGCGGGTGCATGGGCTGTAGTTTGCGTTGGTTCAGGGGGCTCACTGAACCCCCTAGAAATGCATCTTATATTTTTACAACGGATCAATGTTTGCACAGGCAGTTCTACTCTTTGATGACATACAAATAGGTGTAGAAGAGAGAAACTGGTCCCTTTTTTCTATCGATCCTATTGACGCCAGTATCAACCTTAAAAACGAGACGCAGGTTTTGGTAGTATTTTGGCATGCAAATTACTAAATACACGCTTACTGGCTTAAAGGGACTGTTTGTATTTCTTACACGTATAAATCACTACACACTGCAGAAGAGTTAGTTTAGCTCTGAGAATATCTAGTGAATGTACAGTGGAAGTTTGTGCAGAAATAAATGCTGCAGCTCCTCTAGACAAACAGAGGTTTCCCGTGTCTTGTGAAGTGACGGGGCTCCGCAGCGAGAAACGTTATCGTCTCTGACCGGGTGTTGGTTTCTCGGGACACCGGGAGGGAGGCTGAAGCAGGAAAAGCCAACCCTAGGATCGGCATTGATTCATGGAGAGACCTTCGTCTGGTCAGCTAACATTACTGCCAAGCAGGTGAAATATAGAGTGATATTGTGGTTTTAGCTGACGTGTGTTGCCTCACTGTGTTGAGCGATGCTCGTTCATGTCTATTTAGAGCGAGCAAGCGCGAGCCCAATGCTGACTTTCGTTGACTTAACGGCCACAGGTGTCGCTGTTAACAAGCATTTCTGAAAGTTACAAACAGTCCCTTTAATAGTTGTCTCGTGTGCTGATTGTCTGATCTCTTGTCAATTGCTGCTCTTTGTTGTTCAACCTAATCTGACCTCTGTTTTTGTCTCTGTATCTGAAAAGCTCTTTGCAGCCAACTTGATCAGAGTCACCGTGTTTTTATGACTGATTAGCAGGGCTCACCATGGCAGAATTCCTCTTTGGTCCCTGGTTATTTTTAACGTTCTTGGATAAAAGGAGTACACGTTCACAGCGATGTATTACACTTGTCATTTCCTTTCAAAACACTCAATGATTTTCACCACTTTAATAAAATTAAACCTCAACAGTTAAAGGGGCAATTGAAATGATTTGTGCTGCCCCGTACTGCAAAATGACTGAAAATATCTCTGCAGGGGTTTGACAGAATTGTTGATCAATACCACTGACTCAATGATTACTTCACCAGGTGCTGACATTTTTGGATTTTTAAAAGCTTTTATTTCCTGGCCGGTGCACTGCTTCACCAGCAAAGACTACCTATTGCACATTCAGAACACTCATTCCTTTCAACTCCTTCATTTTATTCAACTCAAAGAAGGGAGATGGCTCTATGCATAGAGTTAATGGACATTTGGGCTATGAAGGCTGATACATCAAGCCATAATAGTAAAGGACAAAACCACTGTCGCCTCACAGCAAGGAGCTACCTGCTACCATAAACTATTTTACT